>PVIW01006807.1:0-81630 GCA_004026585.1 Noctilio leporinus | reverse complement strand
CTTTATGGTGGCACTGCTTATGTTTAAATCCTTTATCCATCTTGAGTTTATTTTGGTGTATGGTGTAAGTTGATGGTCTAGTTTTATCTTTTTGCATGTTGCTGTCCAGTTCTCCCAACACCATTTGTTGAAGAGACTGTTTTTACTCCATTGGATGTTCCTTCCCCCTTTGTCAAATATGAGTTGACCATAGAGTCCTAGGTTAATTTCTGGGCTTTCTATTCTGTTCCATTGATCTATATGTCTATTCTTATGCCAGTACCAGGCTGTTTTGATGACAATAGCCTTGTCGTATTGTTTGAAGTCCGGTATTGTGATTCCTCCTACCTTGTTCTTCTTTCTCAAGATTGCGGTGGCTATTCGTGGATGTTTTTGGCTCCATATAAATTTTTGAAGTATTTTTTCTATTTCTGTGAAGTCTGTCATTGGTATTTTAATTGGGATTGCATTGAATATGTAGATTGGTTTGGGTAGTATGGACATTTTAATGATGTTAATTCTTCCCATCCACGAACATGGTATATGCTTCCATTTATTTGTGTCTTCCTTGATTTCTTTCTTCATTGTTCTGTAGTTTTCTGAGTACAGGTCTTTTTCTTTTGGGACTTCTATAGTTTCAGGTCTTATATTTTAAGTCCTTATGCACTTTGGGTTGATTTTGTGTATAGTTTAAAGTAGGGGTTCATTTTCCTTCTTTCCATTTACTTTTTTCTTTTGTTTTCTTTCTTTCCTTTTTTCCTTTTCTTTCCCTTCCTTCCTTTCTCCCTCCCTCCCTTCCTTCTTTCCTACCTGCTATCCTTCCTTCCTTCCTTCTGCATGTGGATATTCAATCTTCACAAAACACTCGGTTGAAGAGACTATCATTTCCCCATTGAATATTCTTTGCACTTTTGTCAAAGATCAGTTGGCCTTATATGCATGGGTCTATTTCTGGGCTATTATGTTCCATTGGTCCATATGCCTGTCCTTATGCCAATACCATACTCTTTTTAATTATTGCAGCTTTATAATATATTTTGAAATCAAGAGGTGTGATGCCTCCAGCATTGTTCTTTCTCCATATCATTTTGGCTGTTCTGGTCTCTTGGGGCTCTGTAATGAATTTTGGGATTTTTTTCTCTATCTGAAGAAATGCTCCTAAAACTCATATGAAGTCAGCATTATCCTGATAGCTAAGCCAGAAAAACATACTACAAGAAAGAATATTACAAGCCAGTATCCCCAATGAACATAGATGCAAAAATCCTCAACAAAATAGCAAATTCAACAGCACATTTAAAGGATTATACACTATAATTAAGTAGATTTACACTTTCAAAGCAAGGATGTGTCAATATATATAAACCAATAAATGCAATGTACCACATGAACAGAATGAAGGGGGTGAAGTCACATGATCAGCTCAATAAATGAAAAAAATAGCATTTAGGAAAATTAAGCACCATTTTATGAGAAAAATACTCAATGAGCTAGGAATAAAAGAGAAGAAACTCAACATATTAAAGGCCATATGTAACAAGCTATACATCACGTTCAATAGTGAAAAAATTCAAAGTTTTTCATCTAAGATCAGACAAAAGACAAGGAGCTGTACTCTCACCACTTCTATTTAACATAGTACTGGAAGTCCGAACCAGAGCAATTAGGCAAGAAAAAGAAATTTGTATAAAACTCCAAATTAAAAAGGAAGAAGTAAAAGTAGCTCTGTTTGCAGGTGAAATTATTCTATATGTAGAAAACCCTAAAGACTTTACAAAAAAACTGCTTGAACTAATAAATAATTTAGTAAAGGATACAAAATTATCATACAAATATCAGGTGCATTTCTAGACACTAACAATAACTATATGAAAAGGAATGAAGAAAATAATTCTAATCATAATATCAAAAATAATAAGTTATTTAAGAATAAGCTTAACCAAAGAAGGAAAATATGTGTACACTGAAAACTGTAAAACATTGATTTAAAAAATTAAATGAGATACAAATAAATGGAAAGACACTTTTGTGTTGATGGGTTGGAAGACTTGCTATTGTTAGAACATCCATTCTGTCCAAAGCAATCTGTATATGATTTTTAAAAGCTACCTCTATGGCCACTTAGCCATGAAAGAGAAGAAAGATATTACTTCAGAATTTCCAAATTGTCAACATAGGCTTGATTCATACTATTAATATAATAACTCCTACACACTTGTTTCTGGGTAAGAAGCTATCCAATCTAAGCCGCCTTCACTTCTAGCCTCTTATCCTCTTTCTTTTTAAAAGAGTATTTCATATATTATTTTTAGAGAGAGGGGAAGGGACGGAGGAAGAGAGGGAGAGAAACATCAACGTATGGTTGCCTTTTCCGTGTCTCCAGCTGGGGACCTGGCTGGAGACCTGACTTGAAGCCCAGGCATGTGCCCTAACTGGGAATCAAACTGGCAACCCTCTCTTATCCTCTCTTTATTTCTACATTGGTGTCAGTGTTGGTCTGCAGACCCAGGCAGTCTAACACACCAATCTGCACAAGTTTCCATTATAATCTATCACTTTCTATTATCTCATCTAATTATTACCACCACTTAGAGCTCTCTGACCACCACTCCAGATCATCTCAATTTCTCCCATCAATAACAATGACATCCATGACTGTGGAAGATTCATTTTATAGTTTAACTGGAGCTCACAATATGCCTGACCCCTTTTAAAATTCATTAATAAGCCTCAGAATTCAAGCCTAAAACTTTTAGGTATGGGTGATTTAGACCTTTGCAGTGTGGTCACTAATTCACACAGAAAGCTCCTTTGGAGCCTCCTGTCCATGGTCTCCTGGCCTTTGTGTGATGAACTCAGAGACCAAAGTCAACAAAGAACTCTTCAACACTTGCTCCATAGCAAGCCCAGTACCAGGCGTTCTAGAGTATACAGAGGTGACAAAGAAGCATTCCTGATCGAAGGGAACTTGAGCTGCACTAGGTAGCTTGTCCCATTTTGGAACAGCTCTGTTACTATCTTTTTCCTAAAACTGATTCAGAAATTCAGCCAACTGCAGCTTCTATTCATTGGCCCTTCACTAGTCTAATGCATCCCTAAGGAGAAGGCCCAGGAAAGAGGGAGAGTTTCTTTCCCCTTTCCCGGAAAGTCTTCTGCAAGGACAGGGGAGTTACCAGTTCAGACTTGAGACTACACATCGTACGACATTTGCTAGCGTACCTTACTACTGTGCATCAAAACACTGCATGAATGACATGGGTCTTCCCTTGTGTTTCCTCCATGCAGCTGGGTTGGAGGCTGACCTAGAGTGTAATAATATCCAGCTATTGTGAACACCTTTCCTTCTCTGCCTGCATGTGTATCTAACAAGCATGTCATCATTTTGTTTTCATGACCAGTGCAGCAAGCCAGAGAACTTGTGATTTAAAAAGCCACGGAGGCTTGAATGAAAGTGGAAATCCTGATAGGTGTAGGGAGGTGAGGTGTTTGCTGTACGCTAGTGATACCATATGTTCTTTGTTGCTTTGAGTGGAGAGAAAAAATTCTTCTTGACCCAGTTCATCGTAAAGCATTCACTTGTCTCTCAATTGCCATTGTTTCTTGCAAATAGTTTCCTCAAGAACCTCACAAGAGCGGGGTCACCGGGAAGGTGAGGCTGGGACTGGGGTTTTCCCTGCTTTCTTGGCCATAATGCTATCAAAACCTTGTGCGAGTCGTGAAAGAAAGAGTGTATATTATACCAATTGATCTATTGCTTGAGTGTTATCTTCAACATCTCCTGCAAACATTAATGCAGGCTCTATTTATACACTTCCAGTGCCAGGAACCTCTATCTTACAAAGCTACTCTTGCCCTCTTTGCGCAATTCTGATGAGGAAAAATTCCTTTGTGTGTCAAGCCAACTCGGACCCGCAGTGACTTTCCGCTTGTGGCCTTTTTCTCCTCCCCCAGGGTTAAAAATGGAATGAATGTAACAAGCCTATTCCTTTTTTGAGTAAGCTCTTCAACATGAGTATAATTTCCTCTAGTTTTGTTGAGGCCCGATAACTAGTGGGAAGGAGAAGTTCCCAAGTGCGGGCTCTTTCTCTGTAACTGACTTTTCTGCTTAGTGCTCAGCTCACAGAAACTACTGTTGATGATCTGAGATCCGCTCTGTGCACAGCCAAATGGAGTGCAGCAGCGGGGTACGGGCCATTGTGATGGGTGAAAGTCATGGCTCCGTGCCACTTGTCACAAAATAACCCATTCTTGGGACCCCGAAGGAGACCTGCCCTTGATACCCAATGATCCTAACATTTGCCGAGTGTGGAGTTTTCATGCAAATGACACCCTTGTTTAGGTGCTGGATGGGTAAGCGGTCTTTGGTATATCTAGGGTGTCATTGCGTACACACCAAGACAGTGTTTGTGCCTCACAACTAGTAAGAAGCCTTGGTAGTCAGCTATGAGTAAGAGTATGGTGAGCACCCAAGAGCAGGGGCTATGAAACAAGAGAAACCTGGTTCAAATCCTGCCTCTATCACTTTTGTGTGCTTGGGTCAGCTACTCTGTCTCCCTGGACTTCATTCTTCATTTCCCCCTGATATTTGCAAACCATGGGAGTATTATGCTATTCTCCACACTGGTATCCAGACATGTAATATGAAAAACAAAGACATTTATTGAAGAAGAAACAAGATACAAGAAACATTGTACATAGGACAATGACACCTCAGTCCCCTTCAATGCTGGCACCTTGGGACCTCACACAGTTCTCCTAATCTCCATAAACTGCCCCATCGTATTTTCCTGAATCTCACCCACAGTCTAAAATCTCTTCCCTGTCAAAGGTGATTTTAGTTTGGGGAAAAGCCAGAAGTCACAGGGCACCAAGTCTGGGCTGTGGAGGGGACAAAGCCACCTGGGTGATTTGATATTTCACCAAAAACTCTGCCAAGATGTGATACATGAGCGGGAGTGCTGTTGTGATGAAGCTGCTAATCACCAGCTGCCCACAGCTGCAGCCCTCTGAACTGTCCAAGTAGTTTCTGCAAAGGAATGGTCAAGCTTAATGCAAAATTTGACGCAGATTCATTGCTCTGCTTGCTCAGTCACTTTCAATGTCATGGCCGCACAGTACACATGCTCACTCAGCAGCATTTACTGCCCCCACTGACTAGTACTACAGTGAAGTCTTCATTGTTCACTCATGCGCATTCCAGTCCACTCTCCTTGGCTGCCAGGTTGCATTGATTTCACACAAATCATGCTTGTTATATTAACAGTGGTCAGACTTTTCCCAGACAGATATATATATATATATATATATATATATATATATATATATATATATATAATTATCCCATATATTCATCTGATCTGATTTTAAGTCTTCATGCAGAGCCATTACATATGGAAATACACTCTTTTAGGAAGACAAAAACAAACTTCAGGAGGAATTGGGCAACCTCATCCTTGAAGAGCTCTCTGTTCAACCCAACTTTCATTATTCATGCTTCTGGCTTCTGTCTCTCCATCTACAAAATGCTTAGGTTGAACTTGCTAATCTCTAAGGTCTTACACTCTATTCTTACTCTCATCTATTATTCTTATAGCTGTCTATAGCTATTTTCATTCTGTTCTTGAGAGAGAGACAAGGGGAGAACTGACAATTCCTGAAACCCCCACTTCCAGGGGCTCTATTATGTACTTTTTTTTTTAAGTATCATTTTATGCTTATGCTTACTGCCACTCTAAGAGAGAGCTATTACTCCTTTCTCATAGATGGAAGAGGTGATAGAGATTAATGCATTGGCCACATCACTCATGGTCAGTGGCAGAGTTTCTCAATTTAGATGAGGGTATGGACCTAGGGAAGATGTTTCTGCCACTCCAAGACACCAGAGCCCCTGACTCAATGCCCTCATGCCCAAGAGAGAACCTCACGGAACAGAAACAGAGTAGGTAGTCCCGAGAACTGGCTTTTATTCTACCTCTAAATTGCATCTTGAATTATACTTTCCCAGAGGAAAAAATTACCTGCTGCACCTATCTTTAGCTTCATGGTCACCTGAAGGGTCCATGGGTCGGACAGAGAGGAATTAAAGACAAGGCACAAGGAACTGCAGGCCTGGGCTGCAAGGTGCTATGACTCACTGTGTGACCTCAGGAAGGTGGCTCATGTCTTCTGAGCCTCAGCCACTTCACCTGTCCAATCAAAGGGTTGGACCAGGCTCTTAAACTCTGGTCCTCAGGCCTTCTGCCTCAGCATTACCTGGGAACTTGTTAGAACTTTGAATCTCAGTCCCCATCCCCAAATCAGTGTTTTAATAAGCCCTCAGGAGGCTCTGACCAGAGTGAAACGAGAAGCATGGAGCTAGCCAAATGCTAAGGGAGCTAAACCTGGCCAAGATTCTGGCAGCTGGGACTGGCAGCCCTAGAGAAGTGAGTGAGGCTGAACAGAGGGAGCGATGAAGGCATGAGGCTGGTCCGTGGGACAGAGTCCTGCGTGTCGTGGAGTGTCCTGCCTCCAAGTTTAGCCTCCAGAACACACAACTGTTATTTTATCTCCCTTCATATTCCTTGGCCTTCTCTGCTCTCAATTTCTCATCAGCAAACGGTAGGGGAAATCTAACGGTGTTAAACCTCTTCAGTTTGCTGGGAATTGAAGATGCAACCTGTGGGAAGTCCTTGGCACACGGTAGGTACTCCGTGAGTGGTTACTATCCTCTCCGGGTCTCCATCCTTATGGTAAAATGTCAACTTTTGAAAAATTAAAGAAAACTGCCCCTTGATCGGGTGGCCTGCGGTTTTTCTGAGCGAACTAATGCAGCTCAGCCCCCAAAACACCTAGCCCACCACAGGTGCCATGACCCCCGGCTCTGGGTCGGATTTCAGGATGTCTTGAGTTTGTCTCTCCAAGTTCTACCTCTTCCTACCTGACCGCAACTTCTTTGGGGTGTGTGAAGAAGGATGTTGGTTCTTGAGTAGTAGGAACCAACTTACACTTTAAGCAAAATGAAAATAGGAAGCATGCTGATACAAGACATGGTCCTGGAGGCCGGGGTAGGAAGGCGACCAAGTTCCGGTGGCCGCTGTTAGTACCAGTGACCATGTTACCGCGCTGGCTCTGCGGGGCTGACGTCTCTGTCCCCTGGTCTGCATGGTGGGTAACAGTCCCCTGCAGCTCGGAGTTTAGTGACCACGTGAGTTTGTACCCCCTGCGTCTCCCTGTCCCTCTCACTTCAGCAGCCTCCCTCTCCTACTAACAAATCCCTGGGGAGGAGGATCGGTCAGGTGGGCCCCTCCTGTGGTCCCATCGTCTGTGACTGGACAGACACCATCATCTCTCACACCTGGCTGCTGGCGGCCTCCCTGCGAGCAAGAGGGCAGCTTGGGAAGCTCCTAGAAACTGGGAAGGCCACAAGAGAGGTTCCTTTTGACAAAGATGGAAGAGAGATCGGCTGAATCCTCTTCAAGAATGAGGGCCGCTGATTGCTGACAGGTGCAGGATAGGATCAAAATCCTGCTGTTTGGTGGCCCCAGTAAATGGTTGGAATTTATAACGCTGGCTGCTCTTTAAAATTTCATGGACAAGAAAGGCTGACTAAACAGGCGGGGGATATGGGAAGGGAATTTTCGATTCTATAAACACACCCAACTCCAGTGTAAACAAGGCGGTGCGGCAGGACGTAAATTACTGTTATCTTCCGCACGTGATACGCCTAATAGCCACTTACTGAATCTCTGTGTTACGTATGGTAGTTCTGCGATGGTGACACAGGTTTTGTTTGGGGGGTTGTACAAGAGGTAATCAAATACAGGAATTTTTTTTTTCCCCCTTTTTACTGATGGCAAAGCGGTGCAATGTTGTGCAAAGGACTCTGGGATAAGAGCCTTAGGTGTGATGTGGGCTTCGGGCCGCTCAAGTGCAGAATGACAAGGTGAGATCTAATGATGCACAGGACCCTTCTCGCTGCTAACAGCATCTAGGTTTTCTCTGATCTCCTATCGGTGGAGGTCCTGGGCCATATCCTCAGCAGGCTGGATCTGTCATGGTCCTGTAGGCAACTAAGTGGCACGCGTACAGGACTGCTGAGACAGTTTAATGAAAAGCTTGTTTACAGAGGGTTGGGTAGAGGGGAGAGGAGCAGTAGGTATGGCGAAGCAGCCAGGGACTGGCAACTGTGGGGAGCTATTGCCCTGTAGCCCCAGGCAGGGAAGCTGCCTGTGCGTAGTGAGGAGGAAGCAGGGAGCACATGCGTGCATATGTCTGTCTTGTACCCTGGGGAACCCAGAGGAGCCAGGATAGAAGGTTGCCCATGGGGACAGTCTGCCTGCAGAGCTGGGGAGATCTGGACCCGGAGGGACAAACAGAAAGCTAAGGGAATAGGAAGGGCTGCAGTGGTTCCGTCTCCACCCCTGTGTTGTCAGCCCCAGACGAATACGTATTTCATCTCCAGCAGAATGGACATTACCTCCCTTTGAAGGGCACACAGAAAAAGTGTCGCCTGTAGGGTGGCCCCTGTGGGGTGCCCTTGGAGCCCCCAGGCTGCACAGGAGAGCTCCAGTTGCAGGTACCCAGTTTCTGGAGAGGAGAGGGAGGCTGGGTGTGCACGTACTCCTCCTCCCTGGGGCCTGGATGGTCTTCTTTCCAAGCCTTTCCATGCCAGGCCACCATGAACATCAGGAGGCCCAACCTTCACCATCACCTCTAACCGTCTAGAAAATGGCTTTTCCCAGCTCCACCCTCCTCAGACTCCTGCAGTGGGTAACCAGGATTCGTAACAGACCTTCTTGCAAGTACGAACGTTTACCTGCAGATGCAGGGGTTCCCTACTACAGCACCTTCTCCCGGTGGCTTCCTCCTGAGGTGCGCTTCTTCCCCATCTCTCTGAAAAAGCATTGCTTAATCTTAGCGGCTCCGTCAACCCAGACTGGGTCAGGGCCACCTCAGATGGCCGGGAGCTCGCCTTCCTCGTCAAACAGCTGGCCTTTGTTCTCCTCTGTAAGCGCACAGGTGTCGCGCCGACAGAACCATCTTTTACTGCGACCTTCGCTGACCTTTTGCTCGCCAGTTCTCAAAAGCCCACCGCGAGGTCATCTTCTGCTGAGCTCAGCACCGCTGGGAACCTTTTCCCTGGCTCCCACGTGGTTTCGGCCAGTGAGCGGCAGGAGAGGAGCTAGGGTGTTTGTCCCCCTCTTTCTGTGGGCGTATGGAAGCATCTCCCCTCTAGCACCCGATCTTCTGGGATTCACCTCCGGCAGGGGAGTCTCCACCTGGTGCCCACCCGAGGGTCTGCACTGCTGGGCTCCAGCAGCTCCGCCATTTCTCCCTGACCCTAGGGCTCTAGTCAGGCAGCAGCTCTTTACAGTCAGGACCACTGAATTCCCTGCAAACTCTTACTGGTGGAACCCTGTGTGGCTTTCCAGCTCTTCTGTTAGCTGATTCCTGTATTATATTTCCTCTGCTTTAAATACCTGGAATAGTTTCTGTCTTCCCAGCTTGGCCAGGCTGATGCGCCAGCTCACCTTCAAATGAGAGAAGAAAGCATGAGATTGTGGAAAGAAGATCTGTTTTTGTCAAAAAAAAAAAAAAAATAATAATAATCCTGGGGTCAGATTCAAGTTCTGCCTTTTCTTCTAAATCCAACTTTGGGCAAGGTCTGCAACCACTAGCCGGTGACAAATAAACCTGTTTTGCAAGACTTCTGGAAAGATTGTAAATGAGTTCAGGTACATGGCAATGGTATAAACATGATCTGGCGCATGTCAGATCTCAGTAACCTAGAATCATGTTTCTCGGTATCAACAGGAATGAGAGTCATCGCTTTTCCTGGCCTGAGTTGTGAGTTGCTGGGACTTTAGCCAGTTGTAGACAATCTCTGCAACCTTTGAAGTACTCGCAGAATCATAAACGGAGTGAAGAAAACCACGGGAAGGTGAAAAAGAGCAAACAGTTTGATCACTCCATTCCAGGAATTGTGCTAGGTCCCTTAAATACAGCACCTGATTTAATGTCCCCTGGAAAAGAGGGTTTCCGGAAGGGGAGACTGGACCGCTGAGGGGTCAGGTAGCTTGACTTGTCTGAAGTCACACAATGAGCAAGCACAGTGGTGAGAATCCAGAACTTTCTGTCCCTGGCATAGGAAGTCACCATCAGGGTGGAAGTTAGTCAAAAAGAGCTAAGCTTCCTTGTAAAGAAAGAAAAGACTTAAATGCCACATCAGATGGTAACAGGAAACTCACTCCTTTTATTCTTGCAAAGCAAACCTGGGAGATGTGGAGGAGAAAGAAACAAGACAAGAAATTAAGAGACAGTGACAAGCTGGAGCCCTGGAAAGGCAGGGAGTGACAGAGACAGTGGTGAGGAGGGGTGGAGGCAGTGACAGCCCAACTCTGAGGAGATGCTACCCCCAGGACCTGACAGGAGACACATAATCCAGGGTGGCGGGGGAGGGGGAGGCAGAAGGAGGCTGGTGCCTCAAGGACATTCTCAGCTTTGTAGGTCACCTTGCTTCTGACCCTCGTGTACCTGGCCTTTTTCAGTCACTTTGGGACTTAGACAGTCAGATCGCAGATTCAGTTCTGTCCTCTTCAAGGGAAATACTGCCATATTCAGCAAAGGAGACCCTGTTGTGAGTCGCTGGTTTCTAATGCAGCTCCTGCCTTTCCAAAAGCCCTCAGAAGAAGAATCTTCAGGTATTGCCCCTTATCAGGAGCTGACAAAGACAACATCTGTCTTTGGGGAGTTTCAGGCTCAGCTGGACTTGGCCACACCCAGGTGCCCTGCCAGGGACCAGGCCTCCCTCCCCTAATCCTCTTCCCTAATCCTTTCAGCCACACCCAGGGATGGGTTTTGTGCTCCCTTTATTGAAGAGAGGAGGAAACTGAGTCTCAGACTAGAGAAATGACACACCAGGGTCAAACAGCAAAGAACTGGAACCTGGGTCTGCTGCTTCTAGGTCAGGTATTCATTCCTGAAGTCCGGGTGGGACCAGAGGACATTGGTGATATACCAGGTGGTTACAGGTGTCACATGTATAAACCTCTAAAAAATTTTAAGACTATGGGTTTATTTTATTATAAATTAGAATATATTACAAAGAAGCTTCCCCATAGCCAGTACACTAAACCTCATATATTACCAGCCCATAGCTATTATTATCTTGTAAGAAGTTAAATACGTGTTTTAATTTAAAAATAGTGTTTCTAGCAATGAAGGGTATACCAGTACAATGATAGCAAACATTTTTATGGTGCTTATTATAAATTGATCACAGGCTATGCTGGACAAGGGAGAGGACAGGGCAGCCTGCCAGGAAAACCTCCTTTCCCTGCTGGTGTTTTGTACCCTGTTGATTGGGGTCCCCGGGGACTGAGGGGGAAGGAGGGAGCAGCTTTGAGGAGCCAGGAGATGACAAACAAGTAAATCAAAGGGCGCTTGAGCTGGCTGGGGGGTGAAGGGCAGGAAGCAAACTCCAACAAGGCATGCACTGCAGAGCTCATGTTCTAGTGAGCAGGGGTGGGCACCCTTGATCCAGGGCAGCCCCAGGCCCTCTGCTCTCCTGGTCTGAGTCATGTGCTTTAAAATTCAGTCATTGATTTAGCACCCACAAAGCAAGGCATTGAAGAAGACGCAAGAGTGAATGAACTAAAAGGGAAAGAAAACTGAGTCTCCATTTCCGCTGGAATCAGGCAGGTAAAGAACGGAGACCCCAGAGGCAGACTGAGGTCAAATCCTGCTGTACTTTTCCATGTCATGTGTTAATGACTCAGAATTCCTTCTTGAAGATGAAGGGCATCCCTGACGGCCTTGAACGGAGCAACAGGATCGGGGCTTGAGTTTTGTGAAGGCGAGCTTTCCTGTTCTTGCCCCCAAGAGTCTTAGAGCCTTTCCTGTCATCGACTGGGATGCACCTTTACATGGCCCACCAGACAGCTGCTGCCTCCCTGAAACCTCAGTCAGGCTGCTGTCCCCACCTTTGTGAGGAAGCCAAGTCGCTAATCATTTCTTCAGGCCAAGTCCAGGGGCCAAAGCTCGGTCTTCATCTAAGCTGTTGATGTGCATATTGGGCACATGCTTCCTTACATGGGTCCTGGGACAGCAGAATCGAAAGGTTTTCCTGCTGTCCCCTGGAGGCCCTTCTCAATTTCCGTTGTGGACTCTCTGCCGCTTCCCGAACTCTACGTGGGGGTGCCCCCCCACCCCAGAACTAGCCTCCGGGTGCTCTCTCCTTGGTTTCACACCATCTCAGGGACTGTTGACATAGCAGAAGGTGGCCAGACAAAAAATTGGAAATCAAGGTTGAGGACAAAAAGGAGCAGAGAGATGTCTTTAACTAGGCTGCATAAGGACTTCAAGGCCAGCCAGTGTGCCCTGCTACCTAGCCATGTACACTCTCAGGTCCACACACATACTCTCACACACCCCCATCTTCACAGATTCACACACATTTATCATCACACAGGTATACACACACAACATGCACGTAAAACATGTGCACCTGTGAGCGCTCCTCCACAGAAACCTACACACTGCACACACATGTGCCCAGACACCAACATCCCCTGGATCACACACCATCAAGCACACTTGTACCTGAAGGAGATGCTTGCACGCACTTGCTGTCTCTCTACCTCCGTGCACCGGCACACAGAAACAGCTCGTACTCTTGGCAACTTATGTCTGCAGCCCGCGTGCATAGTCACAGTAACACCTACCTTAATACCCTTGGACACACCAGCCCATGTTCACACCATGTTTGCTAGAACACTGAGTCCTCTCGTGCACACACAATCGCATCCCCGCACACTCGCGCACTTTGAGAACCAATCTCAAATGCTGCATCCGGTTGTTATGGCAACAGAAGCCCTCACGCTGCCTGGGAAAGAACAAGGACTCATGCAGACAAAAGCCAAGGAGCCGCTCTGTGGAGGAAGGTGGGCTGTGTGGCTAGGAAGAGGGTGGTCTGAATGGAGGCCCTTCTTCTTCCCACTTCCCTGCGAAGACTGGTGGCATCAGCTGGGACCACCCACACTTCCTGGTGGCCACCTGCAGTGGACCTGCATCTGCGCTTTCTGCTCCCTTCTCCAGGCTCAGGGGCTCCGGTCTTCTTCCTCTGTGGATGTCCTCCACCAGGCCTGTTGCTCTCAGGCCTTCTCATCCCCGCCCTGCACTGTGTCCATGTCTACACCTTGACTTTCTCTTGGCTGCTTCTTCTCTGGTGGGGCACCTGCTCCGATGTCTTCCATAGTAAGAAAGTCCTCCCTCAGCCATTCATTCCCCTGTAGTTGCTTCCCTCTGGAGCCCCGTTCCTCCAGAGACTCTTCTACACTTGCGGTCTCCCCTTCTTCATGTGTCATTATTCGGTGAACAGGTCCAATAAGGTGTGGCAAAGGCTGTGGTCACAGTCCTGATTCTTTGTTTTGCTTCCTTCTCTCCTGTAACAATCCCAAGTACAGAAAACAATAATGGCATCTATAGCAACAATAATCCAGTAGCACCTAAAATGTATGTGGCATCTAGTATAAGCTAAGCACTCAGTGCTGTACTACAGAAACTCTTAACAGCGTATCGTACAAGGCGGGTTTTCTTCTCACCCCACTGACGGAGGTGGGCGATGAGAAACACCAAGGCTGGTAACTTGTGCAAGATCACATCATTAATAAGTGGTAGAGCCAAGATTGGACCCTGGGCTGCCTAACTCCAAGATCTTTAACTGCTTGCCACTATACCCTGATATTGGCCAGGCAGTGGAAAGGATTTTTGTCTATTATTCATTCCTCATTTCTTAAGTATTCTTTAATTCATTGCTGTCACCAACTTTTATAAAGTGAGAAACAGGCATCATTTTGAAAGTGGCCACTTAATATTATAAATATACGTGAATATAATTTGTGCATAGCTGTAGATTTTTGTCATTGTTCCGTTTTTAATTCTGTCAGTATTTTACGAATTAGACTATCTTCGTATTTACTTTCTCTTAAAAGAAATGCGGGGTGTGGGAGTTAGGTTGGGTTGTTGCTCTTTTTATTTATTATAAAATAAACAAAATAGTTTTGCTCCCCATGCATAAATAAGAGTGTCCTGGCATCTTCTTGGATTTCTGTGGGAAAAAAAAATTTTATTCTAAATTTCAAACCAAAACACACCTCCAAGAATCCCAAGATCTTACTACGTATTGACTCATTTTCTGAAATAATTGCAGTCTTTAACTTTCTAAGGTAATTCTTAGAGGCGTGGGAAATTAGAGTACCTTTAGCAAATGACATTAACAAAACCAATTCAATCGTACACATTCCAGCTTTTTCAACTCCTGTTTATCCAGTCATAACGTGCATCAAGGCAGTGCCGCAACCTAGATGGTTCCGATAAAAGTGGAATTTTCTGCCTTGGCAGTTACATTCTTCAGCTTGGAAGTATTTAGAAGGACACGGTCAGTGAGAGGGTTGGTGGTGGTGGAGGTGACCAAGTGTGTGTATCTGTGTGTGTTGATGTGTCTGTGTCAGTATTAGGGTTTCTGGGCCTCAGTCCTATAGACAACTGGAACCAGGTAATTCTTTGTTGGGGTGGGGGGACTGTCCTGGGCTTGTAGGATGTTTAGCAGCACCCCTGCCTGTACTCATTAGAAACCAGTACCACCCGCAGTTGTGACAACTAAAAATTGTCAGGACGTGGGGGCAGCTAATGTGGAGGCAGCACTTATCTTTGGAGTTTGATTGTACCTGGACGTTAGTTAGTGACAGTCAATGTTTACATACCAAGCCCGGCCGGGATGCAATAATGGAACGGACAGGGAAACTCTTGGGAACAAGTTAATGAAGCTAGCTTGTCCGGAGATCCCTGGTGGAGCAGTAATAAGGCAGATGGCCTCATAGATAATCCCACCAAGCTCTTCCTGGTTAGTGGACTATTATTGGTTAATGACCGAACTTTTTCTTTGAAGTGTACACCTAGGTAACTGCACATAGCAGCTACGGTAAAAACCCAGCCTGGGGAGGTCAAATCAAACATGACTTACCTATAAGTCTCTTCCTTTGCTGCTCCCCATTTTTTCTGTTCCCCAATGAATCTGTTTCCTGTTCCCTCATCGGTCTCAGGGTGTGATTTCTCCAAGCAAGACTGCCCGGACAAAAGTGTCCTCAGCTATATTGCCAAGTGTCCCTTCAGAGGGCACAGTCCATGCTGGTGGAGAACCCCCGCTCTGCCCCATGACCCAGGTTAGCAATAACCAACCACTGCTTGACTTTATGTGACACATTTATTTACACGGTTTGTCTTCGAGACACATAAGCTCTAAGCTCTGTGAGTCCATGAGCCCCATTCCTCTGGGATGGAGCTCAGCGAAGGTTGGCACCACCTGCCTTGAGTCCTGGCACAGAACCGAGAACCAGTCAGTATTTGTTGCATCAGTGGGGGGAAAATAATCTTTCAAAATAGGCTAATCTGAAGTGTCACTTATCAGACAGGCTGTTTGTGCCTCTGGTTAAGTGACTTAACCCCAGTTTCATCTACAGAATGGAGACAATGACAGTACCTTCCTCAAGCATGTTTTTTGGGGGGATTCAATGTAGGGTGATCGTATAGTCTGACTTGCTTGAAACAATGTTGCCTGGTGCCCCAGTACAGTTATTAACAATGTCATTTTCACTCTCAGGAGTGTCCAGATTTGGCTGATAAATGGGCAGGCAACTGTTTGGTGCCCGCCCTCAGGCGACTGATATCCATTGTTGCAGCGGGACCTTCCCTGCAGTTCTTATTTCAGTGGCAACCCGCCCTCAGCAATAACCATCGGGAAACTTGGGGTGGGGGGAGCTGTTTAGGACTCACACAGATCCTGGAAATGACATAGCTCCCCTGGGACCACAGTGAGGCCTGAAGCAGAGAGGCTGAGAGAGAGTCAGGCCTGGGATTGCTCTTGGGTTGGGGTCCAGGATGAGGCCCGAGGGCTTCTCTGGCTCTGTCTTTGTTGGTGAATTTAAAACATGTGAGCAGGAATTGAAAGCATGGGAAGAGAAACAAAGAAAGTGGCCTCAAGCGTTGGTTTGGTTATGGAAATCACCCAAGACCTCTGAAACAAAAGGGGGTGGGGGCTGGCTCCTTCTCAGTCCCTGGGCTGCAAGGAGCAGAGAGCCTTCTGCAGCTGGACACAGCCTAGAAAGGCCTGCCACATGGCAAGTAGGCCACTGGCCTCAGTGATTATTATTATTTTTTAAAGATTTTATTCACTACTGTTAGGGAGACAGAGAGGGAGAAAAACATCAATGTATGGTTGCCTTTCGCCTGCCTCCAGCTACAATCTGGCTGGAGACCTGGCTTGCAACCTGGTTATGTGCCCTGACTAGGAATCGAACCAGTGACCTTTGGGTTCGCAGGCTGATGCCTTATCCACTGAGCCACCAGCCGGGGCCCAGTTATGATCTTGATGGAAGGGTCTCAATGGCTTTCCATGTGGCGAGACTTGTTTTTCTCATTATGATAGTAACTACTTCGTTGTGTTAAGAATAAATGTAGTAATATTTGTAAAATTTCCTGCACATAGTAGGAGCTCAATGTATATAATTAGATAAAAGTCACCTCTTTTATATATTTTTAAAATTCTCACCTGATACATTTATTGACATTTAGAGAGTGAGGGAGAGAGAGAGATAGGAACATCGATGTGAGAGAGAAACCTCAATTGTAGGGGTCAAACCTACAACCTAGATACGTGGCCTGACTGGGAATTGAACCCTCAACCTTTTGGCGTACGGGACGATGTTCCAGACTGAGCTACCCAGCCAGGGCAAAGCCACCTCTTTTAAAATCAGTTTTTATCCCCTTTCAGAATCATTATATTTATCCTGGTCCAACTCAGAGTGGAAGACAACCTCAAATTCTTCCTAATCATCCTTGAAGGATGAGGTTCTGGTAGCAAATGAAAAATGATTTTGTCATAAATGGGTTTCATTTTCATAATGCTAGATTTGAAAGCAATTTAAGGTGGGAAAAAAAAAAAAAAAAAGCAAGAAACACAGTGTGTCCTAAATAGTTAATGATCCTTGGCAAGCAATCTGTCCAGCACGAGAGCACGAGAAAGATTTCTTTTACAATCTGATGGCTGATCTATAATCAGCTTCTGCTTGGCTGCTGTCCTGACCCTCCCCCCTACCATAACCCCTTTGGAGGAAAAAAAAAAAAATGCAAACCTTTCTTTACATGCATTTCTGATGCCCCTAGAAGCTTATCAATAGAGGGGGACATACAGATGCCTGCCAGATGTTGCTTTACCTTATGGGAAAGGAAAACCTTCCCTGAGTGCTTTGAGGTTTAAGCCTGATAAAACTCTAAAGCTGGTGTATTCTTTCAATAAACATTAATTCAGTAACTACTACCTCAGGGAAGTTGATTGCAAAAAGATAAAGCAACATAGTTTCTGCCACTTAAACTCTCATTTTAATAAGAGAGACATGCCAAAAAAAAAAAAAGAGAGACAGAACAATTGTGGATGACCCTTGGACAACAAGTGGGATTGACTGTGGGGGTGGGGAATGGGAGGGTAGGGAAGGGGAGGGCAGGGGGACAAAATGGGATGAAGGTAATGCAACAATAAAATAAATAAAATATTTTATATATTAAAAAAAAATAAGCAGACTGTTATAAAGAAGAGCTTCAAGGAAAGGAAGTGCACAAGGTGACACAGGAATCCAGAGGGTGGGTGCCTAATGCATTCATGGTGGTATCTGGGAGGGCTTCCTGAAAGAGGTGTGGTCGGGAAAGATAACCACAAATTAGACAGAAAGGGGAGTCAAAGGTATTTTAGGAAGAAGGAACTAACTTAACTGCACATGAGAAGGCACAGGGAGTGACGTAGCCAAGTATGCAGAGGAAATAGAAAATTACTCAAGAAAAGGGTGTTATGTGCTGTCAAAGGGTGGATAGAGGGATGGTTTAGGACTAAGTCACGAAAGCTTTAGATGTCATATTTAAGAAATTCAGCTTATTTTAAGGCAGTTGGGACCATAGACATTTTAAGCAAGGATGAATTTCAGTCCAAAAAGACCAGGCAAGGGATCAAGCCTACCAATTAGGGCTGATATTCAGTGCACTGGAGACTGCTGGGTAGCCACACAATCCCACCCAGAGTTCCCAGCTTCTTGGTTACCATGTCGATGGGTGTGGCTGGGTGACAGCTCTGACCAAAGAAATACACCCCAAGATCAGGGAGACGCTCTAGGAAGGTGTTTACAGGGACAGACTTGGCCAAACATGTGCCCTGTCTTTCTTCTTCCTCCCTGGATGCTGAACATGAAGCCCAAAGGTACAGTCGCCATTGTGAGGACATGAGACAAGCCGAGGTTGAAAGACAAAAGATCTTTTTTGGTTCTTTGTATCTCTTTCCGAGTGTTAGAATCAGCCACAAATTTATTGAGGGGGGAGTTATTGGGGTTCTGTTGCATCTATAGATCAATTTGGGGGACACTAACATTTTTTACTGGCTGGGATTTTAATCTATGACACATCTCTTCAGTAATTTAGATCTTTTTCATACTTTTCGGAAAGGTTTTATTAGTTTTCCTTGCACATGTCTTAAACACCTTTTGCTAGATTTATTCCTAAGTAGTTTACATTTTTGATGCCATCAAAAATGGCATTGTTTCTGTAATTTCACTGGTCTGTGGGAATACAATTGATTTTGTGCATTGATGTTGTATCCTGCAACATTGCTTAATTCACATATTTGATTTTGGTATAGTTCGTGTGATTTTAATGCAGATGATTGTGTTATCTATGGATTCAGACAGTCTTCTTTTTCTTTGGGATTCCTTTTATTTCCTTTTCTCACCTTATTACACTGACTATAATTTTCTTTTTTGTTTTTAATATATTATTTTTAGAGAGAGGGGAAGGCAGAGAGGGAGAGAAACATCAATGTATGGTTGCCTTTCACCTGCCTCCAGCTATAGACCTGGCTGGAGACCTGGCTTGCAAGCTGGTTATGTGCCCTGGCTGGGAATCGAACCAGCCGACCTTGGGTTCGCAGGCTGGTTCCTTAGCTCCTATGCCATCAGCCTGGGCTGCTAAGAATTTTTATTAGAGCCTGGCTGGTGTGGCTCAGTGAACTAGTGCTGGCCTGCAAACCAAAAGGTTGCTAGTTCAACTCCCAGCCAGGTCCCTGGTTAGGGGTGAGCCAGTGGCCACCACACATTGATGTTTCTCTCACTCTCTGCCTCTCTCCCTTCCCCCACTCTAAAAAGATAAATAAAATCTTTTTTAAAAAGTTTATATCAGAAATGAGTGTTGAATTTTGCAATGCTTTTCCGTTTTTTGAGATGATCATATGGTTTTTAAAGTGGCCTGATAATATGGTGAATTGCACCGATTTTCAGGTGTTTAATAAGGCCAGCTGATTAGCAATTTTGATTTCATCTGTAGCCTTCATTCCCCTTTGCATACATATTAGTTTCTTATTACCACTATCACAAATTATGAACACTTAGTGGCTTAAGACAACAAGGTTTATTCTCTTACAGGCCTAGATGTCAAAAATAATGGCTCAGGGAGCCATTATTCAGTCTACCGTATCACATAACATACTCACAGATGTTGGAGGTTAGGATATCAACATTTTAGGGGACCACTATTCCTCTATACCTTCCCCCTTGTACCTCTGATGGTTTCATCTGAGTATATTAACAAACAAATAATTGGAAATTCGGCGTCCATCCTTCACACCTCTAAACTCTCTCATGCTTTCCTTCTCTTTCAGCGATTGCACTCCAGCTCATGAATTTACTCTTCAGCTGTTTGCGTATGTCCTGACATTTATTTATTAATGTATTCTTTCTAGTTGTCCTGTTTTTTAAGTTCCAGAACTATGGTTCTGTTTCATAGCAGATAGTTTTTCAATCTCTCTGAGCATGGTTTTCTGAAGTATTTTCTATATGTCATCAATTATTGATATATTTGTTTGGGGGGCATAATATTTTTTGTTATTTAGCGTGATGCCTTTTTCTTAAATTATTTTTATTGTTGTTCAATTACAATTGTCTCAACCACCCCCCCCCAACTTTTTCAAGGTGCACATTTGTTCAGATATTTGAGGGTTCTTGACTATTCTGTTGGTAAAGGCTAGTGGAAGCTGCAATTCAGTTTATTTGCTCAAATACATATCTCTGCTCACCTGACAATGAATCTAAATACTGAACATTAAGAAGAGTATTTCGTTGGGGATTAGATTTTGTGCTTTATCATCTGGGCGTCGTACCTTTTTCCTCCAGACAAGGAGCATAGTAAGTCTCCCGAGTTAAACCTATTCTTCTGACTACTTTGCTGGTATCTTTCATTGCAACTCTTTCCCAAGGAAAACTTGCTAGATGTATGTACATAGGCTTATTGTCACAGATTTACCTCAGAGGGTTGCTATGCTAATTTCTCTGGTGCGCTCATGCTAAGAGCCCTCTGAGAAAAGTCATTTGCTTTGTTTCTGTACCCGTTCTCGGGGATTCTTCCCCATGGAAAAGCCATTGCCACCAGATGTTCAATGTGGCGAGGGGAGAAAAGTTCAGCATGAGCAGCTGCTCCAAATTTAGTCCTTTAGTTAAATTCTCTGATTATTTCCCCACGTTCCCTCCCAATCTTTGTATTTGTTCGCAGGAAAACGCCCTAAGATCACTAGTTGCTTCTCCCTAAAGTTGAGTTTTCCTGGCCTGGTTTTTCTTATAGGGCAACCCAATGTGCTTTATTTTTCTTTCCCTTTGAGGCTTCGTTTTTCTGTGATGTATAACCATAAGAGGAATTACCGAGTCATCAAGTACGGTCATCTTCTGCTATAAGGGTGTCAGCACCTTATTCTCCGAAGTGTTTGAAACCATTTTCATTCCCAGCATGTAAGAGTTCCCATTTATCCACATCCTCACAATACTTACTGTTGTCGTGCATTCTATATTTTGCGTAATCGGCAGGCATAAACCCGTATCTTTTAGTTTTCTTTCTTTTTTTAATTTTTTTTTAAGATTTTATTTCATTATTTTTAGAAAGAGGGGAAGGAAGAGAGGCAGAGAGGGAGAGAGACATCCATGTATGGTTGCTTTTCACCTGCCTCCAGCCACGGACCTGACTGGAGACCTGGTTTGCAACCTCGTTATGTGCCCTGGCTGGGGAATCGAACCTGCGACCTTTGGTTTGCAGGCCAGCGCCTTATCCACTGTGCTGCCAGCCAGGGCTAGTTTTCATTTTTACTTGTAGTTTTCATTTTCATAGTTTCTGGATATTGGTGAGATGGAGTATCTTTTCATATTTAATTGTTTTGTAATCTCTTCTGTGAATTAACATATTTTGTTGGTTAATGTATCTTGCTATTGATATGGAGTTTCTTCTATATTCCTGTTACTAATTTTTATTGATCACATTGAATTGCAGATATTTTCTGACAATTTATGATCTGTCTTTGTACTTTAATTATATTAGCTTTGATTTATAAAAGTTATTAATTTCAATGTAGTCTGTAATTTTTATGCTCTGTGATTTTGTGTTTTACTAAAATGAAACTTTGCTACCTGGGGGTGGGAAAAAAAATAAAAACTTTGCTACCCTACATTTACATTGATAACCCCCTCAGTTTTTTAAATTAAAAAATACTTGTTTTTATGTTTAGGTCTTGAGTTTACCTAGAATATATTTTTATTTATCTATGAGTAAGGGATCCATGTCTTTTCTTTGTGCATAATCAAATACCCACAGCTTTCATTCAATAAACAATCCTTTCCCCACTGGTCTGCAATGCCTATTTCACTTGTTGAGTTTCTAATTATGTGATTTTGTTTTGAGTCTCTTCATTCTGTTCAATTGCTTGATTTGTTGATTCCTTTTAAAAGGAATTTGTTAGATACTGTGTATTTATAGAAATTGTGATTGATAGCTGATAGGGCATCCCCTCTCACCATATCTTTCTATTTCCAAAAAAGGAATTGGCACCCTGGCTGGTGGCACAGTGGATAAGGCGCTGGCCTTCAAACCCATAGGTTGCTGGTTAGATTCCCAGCCAGGGCAAATAACCAGGTTGCAAGCCAGGTCTCCTTCCTTCTTTGCCTCTCTCCCTTACCCTGTCTCTAAAAATAATAAGTAAAATCCTTTTCAAATAAAGTTTAAAAAATTGGCTATTTTGTGCCTATCAACTGCTCAAATAAATTTTAGGATCAGCTTGTTAACATCTAAAAGTAACCCTGTTTAAATTTTAACTCAAAATATTTGAATATTTAGATATTTGGTGGGGCGGGATAAGTAATGGTTTGCAATCTCATTTCTGTCAACGTGCACAGCCTACGTTCCTAGTTTTTGTATGTCACTCAATATTTTATAATTTTCTCTCTAAAGGTCTTGCGCATCATTCTTCAGATTTTTTTCTCTATGAACCTAATTACTTTTCTGCCTTGATTAATAATCAATACCTAATTAATTTGCATTGCTGGTATAGAGGACATCAGCTATCTTTTATATGATTTCTTATGTCCAGACTCTCATTCATTTTAATAATTTGTTTACAGGTTCTCTTGGATTTTCTAAGTAATCAATCATAGCCACTGGGAATCGGGACAGTCTTCCCCCTGACACTTTCGTACCTTGTCTAGCTTTGTTCATAACTCTTCTACAGGGGGCCATGCACGCTGGGTTCTGCACTAGTTGGGGGACATCACCAACTAGTAATGCACCTGGTACACTGGCCAGGTCAGCCGCAGAACCAGCTTCGCAGACTGCTTTTTATAAGGACTAGGATTCTAACGCTTTGCCTGTGAATGTCGATATTATATGCAGGGTTTTTGTTTGTTTGTTTTCGTAGACACAGTTCACCAAGTTAAGTATGCTGTCTTTTAATTACTAAGAATTTCTTTCCCAAGGGGTATTAACATTTATCACATTTTCTTTTTCATTCCCTATTGAGATGGTCACACACTTTTTTCTCTGTATCTGTTAATATGATGAATTGCAATAATATATTACCTAATGTTGAGTTCTTGTATTTCTGGGGTAAGCCCAACTTTATCATAATTATGTGTATATGGAAAGCAGGGGTGAAAGAGAGCCAGGTTGGATTTGCTAAGGTATTTTCGTAATTGTTAAGTATACTAGACCTGCAATTTTCTTCTCACAGAGTTATTATCTGACTTTGCTATATACCAGTATATACATCATACTGGTTTCATACAGTGAATCTGTAATGTTGCCTTAATATTCTTGGAGAATTTCTATAATATTAGAATTCTCTGTTTCTTCAGTTTTTGGTTTGTTTGTTTGTTTTTTTTTTAAGCAGAACTCAACTATCAATCTGTGGTGGTATATTTTTTTAACTCATTCAATTTCTTTTATGGTATTAGTCTATTCTGCTGTCCTTTTTTTTGTAAAAGTTTTAGTAAGCTCTGTTTTGATTGTATTTTTTAAATCGTCCATTTAATATGTTTTTAAATCTACTTATCTAACTTTTTTAAAATAGCATTCTTTCACTTGTCTTTTGAATCTCGTTCCATTTATAAATGTGTCCCTCTTTGCCCATTCTATCTTTGTATTTACTTAGACCTTAGGCCTTTTATTTTGACAAATCATACCAGCTTATCTGTTTTATTACTTTTCCAAAGCTGCTACCTTTGGTTTATGTCTATTTTAAGTTTGTTTTCTATTTTATTATTCTATGCTCTTATCTTTGGTGTTTCTTTGCTCAATTTTCTTTGTTTTTATTCCATTTTATCTCACTCTAAATTTTAAGCGAATATTTATCTCATCAATTTTCAGATTTTTAGCAGTTTGTAATAACATTAGTTTTGTTCTAATTGTGCTTTCAGCTATATCCCATAAAATGTGATATGTGTTCTTCAGTATTGTTACAATGTGATCAGATGTAAATCTTTTTTTGATTATCTTGATTGGTATTCATTGTGCTTCCCAAATCTGAAAATATGATTTCTTCATCAACTATAGAAAATTCTTAACTGATATATCTTTAAAGCTTGCTACATTACCCCATTCTCTCAATTTTGTCCCTAAAAATCTGATTAGATGTGTTTATAAGTTTCTCATTCTATTCTCTATGCCTGATATATCCTCTCTCTTCTATTCTCTGTGCTACATTCTGAATAATTTCTTAATTTTTATTCCACTTTAAACATTTGTCTAATTTTTTAAAAACCATTCATTAATGCCAACTGCAATAATTACATTATATTTTAAGAAGAGTTGATTCTTTGTCAACACTACTCTGTATTTTTTGTTGTGTTGTTTATTTCTTATATTTTCAGTTGTTTTAAATTTTCTACCTACTTACAGTCTGACTTTGATCAGACTGACTTTGAATTCTTTTAGCTGAGGTTATTAAGGGCCTAATTCTCATGTTTATTCCTTCTCTAAATCATGCTGTCAGACTTTACCTTGTATTGCTAAGAACTATTTTTATTTTTTAAATTCTATTTATTTTTATTTAATATAGTTGATATAAAATTTTATATTAGTTATATTAGTTTCAGATGTATAGTATAGTGATTCAACATTTTTATATCTTATAGTGTGATCACCTCACTAATCCTAGTAATCATCAGTCATCGTGTAACTTATCACAATACTATTGACTCTATTTCTTTTCCCCATTTCACCCATGCCCCCTCTCTCCCTTCTGGTAATCACCCCTTTGGTTCCCTGTTTCTATGAGTCTTCAATGAGTTTCTGTTTTGTTTTTAGATTCTACACATAAGTGAACTCATAGGGTATTTGTCTTTCTCTGTCTGACTTATTTCACTTAGCATAATACCCTCTAGATCCATCTATATTGTCACAAATAGGAAGTTTTTATTCTTTTTTAATGCTGCATTACACACACACACACACACACACCCACACACACATACACACACACCCTCTAAATCTATTCAGGTTGTTACAAATACATAATATTCACACATACAATGGAACATACATACACATGTATATTCAGGATATAGATACGTATATATGTGTATATATAGTCTGTCTAGAAGGTATCCAGCCATGTACTATGAAAAGGAGACATTTATTGAAAAAGACACAAGAAACATTGTACATAGGACAACGATGCCCCAGCCCCCTTCCAAGCAGATGCCGCAGGACCTCACACAGTTAGCCCAGCATCTCTTCCATTGTTCAAAACACTCTACGAAATCCTTTGTTGAGATCGCCATCAGCTGCCCCATCGAATTTTCCTGAATCTCATAGTCTGAAATCTCTTCCCTTCGAAAGGTGATTCTAGTTCTGGGAAAAGCCAGAAGTTGCAGGGCACCAAATCTGTGCCGGGGGGGGGGGGGGGGGGGGGGGGGGGGGGGGGGGGGGGGGGGGGGGGGCTGAGTCACCTGGGAAATTTGATGTTTTCAAAACAAAACAAAACAAAAAAACCCTCTGCATGAGACATGGTGAATGAGCAGACACATTATCGTGATGAAGCTGCCAATCGCCAGTTGCTCATAGCTGCGTCCTTCTGAATCTTCCAGATAGTTTCTGAGGAGGAATGTCCAAGCTTAATGCAATATCTGATGCAGATTTGTTACTCTGCTTGCTCAGTCATTCCGAATGCAACGGCCACACAGTACACACGTGCACTCCACCGCATCTACCACCCCCGCTGACTAGGAGTCATCATTGTTCACACATGTGCATCCCAGTCCACTCTGTCCTTGGCTGCCAGGTTACACTAACATGATGCAAAACTGTTTTGGTTATGTTAGCAATGATTGGACTTTCTCCAACCAGACTATATATATGGCCCAAAAGTATTGAGCCAATGTCAACATAATTAAAACAGTTGGCGCAGCTGATACTTTCGGAACAGACCTCATACATGCACTTGGATAGAAAACGTGATTTCTCATGTGCTTAAGTTTTCCTGTTTTGAACTTAGAGACCCGCTTTAGCACGTCTCCGTTTGGCAAATCCTGCCTGAGTTGAAGGGGCTTTTCTCTGGAGAGGTTTCCATTGCCCCAAACAGGGGCTCGACGTGTGTGGGGTTCCTCAGAACACGCAGCCCTCCTGAAGCCCCTTCGGAGGCAGAGTCTGTGTCTTGCAGCCGCCTTTGCTAGAGGAGATATTTTTTCTCATGCATATTTTACCTGCAGTGCAGCCCCTCGGGGGTCTCAGTGCTGAGCGCAGTTTCAGTTCCAGCTTCTGCCCTAAAAAGCCACAGGTCCTGGCTTCCTCTGTGGCAGCTGCGACAGTGCAAACCTGGTTCCTAAGCACCGCGCACGCTGGCACGGTCACCACTGCACGGGCGGCAGCCCACAAATTGAATTTTCAAGTTCCCCTCTATTTCAGGTCCCTGGAGACTTGTCCTTCTCTCCCAGCAGCTCTGCTACACATTTAAAAGGACGTTTGTTCCATTTTTATCTATCATGTCCAAGCATTTTTTTTTTTTATTCAGACAGTTTTCAAAAAGCTTTTCAGATAGCTGGAAATAGAGATATTCCGACTTCTCTCTGTATTTTAAATACACATCAAAATTAAGGTTCGCTGATGAGATCTTCTTCCGTTTCCCAGTGCTGCTTAGTATGTATTTGTTTCTTTCCTTCATACTATCTTTTCCACCATTCAAAGGGATTTTTATACAAAAGGTGTGGAAGGCAGGGGAATTCGGTTTACCCTCTTGGGCCAGTTTTTGCACGGGGCCTGGAAGGTTGTGTGGAAAGTTGTCCAGCAGGGGCTAGTTGGTATAAGGCAATGCAGTAGTGAAAACACTCTCCACAGGGAGTAATGGCAAATTAAACACAGCTGGAGAGCACTGCCCATTAAGACAGAAGTCCAAGGTGAATCTATTAGGTAGGTAGGTTGAGATGACATTAAAAGGGGGTTTACCTGATAAAGCAAGGAGTTCGGAGTTCCACCATATAATTCAGCAAAACTAGTTGGCATTTATTTATTCCCCACCAAGGGGTGGGCACTGTACCAGACTTTTTACATAGGGTATGATTATTCTCTACGTTTTATAAATAAAATGGGCAAAGATAGACTTATTTTCCCCCAAGTCAGACAGATCCAATAAAGCTATCGAACGAAGTCACTGTGTGCAGTTTTCCCTAATCAACAAAGTTGGTCAACATTGTTCTGCCAAAAGTGAAGCAGTAAGCCGGGTTACTTAGGAAGATTATTCTGTTGGCCTCGAAGCACAAAGATTAGAACATTACATACCACTCTTAGCTGCTTATCAACCCAGAGAGGAAACCTGGAAAACAGAGAAGAACAAAGGAGGACCTTGCGGGTGATTGTAAAGGCTCTTAGTTTTTTTGTAACCCTCACCCAAGGACATACTTGCTGATTTTCAAAAGAGGTGAAGGGAGGGAGAAAGAAAGGGAGAGAAACATCAATGTGAGAAACATCAATCAGTTGCCTCCCCTGTGCGCCCCTGCCCAGGATCTACGTATGTGCCCTGACCAGGAATTGAACCCGTGACCCTTCAGTTTACAGGATGGTACCCAGCCAACTGAGCCACACTGGCCAGGGGTTGAAGGAAGGCCTCCACTTTTACTCATTGTGAGAGGGGAGTCATCGGAGGGTTTTAGTGGAGAAGTGAGATCATGATGAATTTTAAAAGCAACACTCATAGGGCCAGATGGAGGAGGGATTGCGGGAGAGCCAGGGTTGAGGCGGAGAGGTACGCATTACTATATACTCTGTTGTCTTTGTGTACGAGGAGAGAATACGTGGCTCTCCCTGGTTGGAAAGCAGAGGTGAGGAATACAAGAGTAATCAAGAGACCAGGATTTGGAGGGCCAGCTGAGTAGAGTGGGGCAGTACTCTCTGAAGAGCAAGGGAAATGAGAGATCTCAGAGACGTATAGAAATGGGAGAAGTTAACAAGGCCAGCAACGGGGAGGTATCAGAGGTAAGAATGTACATCACATTCCTCTCGGTTAACATTTATATTCCCTACTTCACAAACTCTCCGGAGAACTGGAGACAAGAAAGGGCCTTTGCCCCTTGGAAATATTCGGCGTAGGTGAGACATGATTAACAGCTGCAGCTCCACGTGACACACATGTGCTCTCACTTAACCCTTTAAACAACTCAGGCAAGTACTGTTGGCCCCAGTTTATAGGTAGAAAACTGAGACGCAGCGATGCTGGCTAACGTCTCTAAAGCCAACCACTACTAGCTGGCAGAAATGGAATGCAGACAGTTTCATGACCCTAAAACATGCACTTTTTAAAAAAGATTTTATTTATTATTTTTAGAGAGAGGGGAAGGAAGAGAGGCAGAGAGGGAGAGAAACATCAATGTGTGGTTGCCTTTCACCTGCCTCCAGCTACAGAGCTGGCTGGAGACCTGGCTTGCAACCTGGTTATGTGCCCTGGCTGGGGAATTGAACCAGCAACCTTTGGGTTTGCAGGCCGGCACATAAAACATGCACTTTTTAAGGACACCATGTTGGGGGGAAACTCTGTGTTCATCACAGTGGGGAGTATTCTGCTGCAGATTGGAGCTCAAAGGGGAAACCACGACAAGTGCAGTAGCAGGTCCAGTGAGAGGCTTCCCGGAGGGGGCTTTCACTTTCTCTAATGTTTTGAAGTGCGTCACCCAGGATAACTCTTACTGCTCCTGGAGACAGTTCCTCCTCCCAGAATTCGAGTTCAGTTCTAACTCGTGAGCCTCTTTTTCCTTCCCAGGCATCAGAAGCCACTCCCGAGGGTACCCCAGTCTGTTTTCACCTGCATGCCCCATGCTATTCTGAAAGCATGCCTGTCCTTGCTGCCTCCTAGTGGTGGGACCTGCTGATACCACATTAGGGGACATCCCGGGGCTCTGTCAAGCATCTCTACCTTGGTAGCCACCAGTGCTGGGACAGAATTATGAAAATCACATCCCTTTCATTTTCATTCCTTTCCATCCCCATGGACTCTGAGAGAGAGAGAGAGAGAGAGAGAGAGAGAGAGAATGGGTGTGTGTGTGTGTGTGTGTCCCCACTTCTTCAGATAAAAATAGCCATCTTCTCTTTTGTTTCTGTTTGTTCTAAAACTCAGCCTTCACCATCTGTGCATAAAAAGAGAAACCCGATTGGCATAAGAACGTCACGGTTCTAGAGAAAAAGATAAGAAACCACTCAAGGAAGGAAAGTTTGGGGAAAAAGTCTAAAAGAGAGGCAGACAAGACAAATGCCATCAGCGGAGGCTATAAATAAAGCAAAAAAAAGATGTAAGGTCACGTACAAAATCTATCAGTCCTTGCCAACAGGACAGGTTCAATTGATACTGCCTGAGTTCCTGCTCTGTGTTGGAAATGGGGTACAGAGCTTCTTGTCCACCTTTTCTCATTTAATTCTCATGCCAGTCTAGAGAGACAATCACTGTTAGTGCCTTTTACAGAGGAGAAAAGTGACACGCCCAAAGATTAAATAATGTGTTCACATTTGTCCGGCTGTAAGTATCAGAGGCGGAGTTCTAACCTGAGTCTTTCTCATGCCTGAGTACAGGCCTTCTTTTCACCACATGAACCTATTGCCTTTTCCAAGAGTGGCTGGGAAATGAGAATGAATAGAAGGACAGCGGGTGCAGAAAGATGGTTGAGCCATGGTCATTGGTCTGCATCAACCTTGACGCTAGATCTGGCACGGTGCCCACGTTAGCCATCTGGACTTGGCACTGTGGTTTATTCCCCACAGTTGTCACCCTCTGAACTTGCTCCCAGAGACTCTGCTCTGCTGTCTTTCTGGGCCCCTCTCCAGCCTACTGAGGCCTTTGTCACTCAATTCCAGTCAGTAAGTAAGCATTAAGGGGCTGCAGTGTGCTGGCCACTGAAACACCAAGGGACGTGATTATGGTTACAGCTTAGAAGGAAAAAGGGCAAGATATCAGATCAGATCTAGAGTTTGGTGTCTACTTCTGACTCAGTTGCCAGACACAAAATGATATATCCATTTATTCAACCAATGTGTGTTGAGTATATACTAAGTACTAGGCATCGTTCTTTTTACTAGGAATATAATCAAGAACATAGTAAAATATCTGTTCCATGCAGAGTTCATATCCTAGTGGGGAGAGTTATACAACAAATAAACAGCCATAGTATGTCATTGGGCAAGAAGTGCAATGATGGAAGATAAGCAGGCGACAGGGTGACAGAGAGGGCAGGTGGCATTGTTACGTGAGGATGTTTGCAGAAGACCTGTGTCACAGGAGCCGAGAGCCGAGACAGGGGAGAGTGAGCCATGGCACTGTCCAGGGGAAGAGTGTTCCTGGTGGAGGAAAGAGATGGTGCCCAGGCCCTACACGGGTGTGCCCTTCGCGTTTTCAGGGGGTGGCAAAGGGCCTCTTGTGGGTGGGGCTCAGGGAGGGAGCTGGGGGTTGGACAACAAGGGAGTCTGAAGTGCAAGGACCGATTAGGAAGCTAGAGCAGTCTTCTAGGACAGAGGTGACGGTACCTTGGGTCAGGGTCATTTTGGTACGAGTGTTGGAAAATGTTTGGATTATGGATCCATTTTGGAGTTAGCGCTAACTGCATTTCCAGACAGATTAGATATGAGGTAGAAGGTGAAGTGTAAGAAATGACTCCAACTTTCTTTATCTGAGCCCCTGGGATCATGGAGCCCCCAGTCACTGGGGTGACTGGTTGTGAAGATCAGGAGTTCCAGTTGGGGCAGATTGACCATGAGATGTGCATCAAATAAACAAGTAGAAAGGCTGAATGCGTTTGGGTGAATGAGTCTGGAAAGGAAGGAAGCCCGACATGGAATGAGATAGCTGGGAAGCATTAGCTATAGTCATGTGATGAACTGAGATCACCCAGGAGATGATCGCTGCTAGAAAAGAGGTCAAGGACCAAGTTCCAGAGAATAAATCTAGCATTTCATCATCGGGAGGTTGGGAGAGGCCAGCGAAGGATAATCAGAATAACTGGCGAGCGGCCAGAGATGCACAGGAACCAAATAAGAGACATACATCAGGGAAAAGAGACATTTCTACCATTGCATTCAAGCAACCTGTTCTAACATCCCAGGGACTGGAGCCTGAGACAGTGTAAGGACAGCACTCTTTGGCGTGAGCATGGTGTCTTCAGGGTTGACATCTGTGTTCACATCTGGCATTTAAGGAAAAAAATAGCATGGCAGGAGGAGAGCAAGAGCACATTCCAGGAGGAATTTGAGTTGACAATGTGAGGCATCATTTCAAGAACACCTAAAATAATTAGGGACTAGCTTGAAGGAATCCAGTTACAGCAATCAAGCTACTGGGAGACCAAATTTGGGGATAAAATAGAAATGAAACTCTGAAATTATAAATAAAAATTTGATTTCAAAAAGTGTTTGGATTTTCTGCATACTAAAGAAAAGAGAACATAGACAAATGTCAAAGGAAAGCAGTCTGGAAAAAAAAATTGCAAACCCATGATTGGTGAGGGTTAATTTCTTTTACCATAATAAAAGCTATGCACAGGAAAAAGGTCACCAACCAGCTTGAAAAATGAGCATGGAGAGCAGCATAAAGCTATAAAAAGAGAAATATAAATGGCCAATCAATGAGGGGAATGCTAAGTCTCATTTGTAACTTAAAAATGCAAATTTAAACAATGAGATGTCATTTGTCTACCTCTCAAAGTTACAAACAGTAAAAGGACTGATAACATTCACTTTTGTCAAGGGTACAGAGAAACAGAAGAACTCTCATGTACAGTTGGTGGAAGTACATATTGATGCATTTTAAAGGAGTAATTTGTCAATATCAATCAAAATATTAAATAAAATGTTGATATTAGAATTGTTTTATATTACAGAAAAATTGAGAAAATAGTACAGAGGGTTCCCATATATTTCCTCACTCAATTTCCATTATTATTAACATCTTACATTACCATGGTACATTTGGCACAATTAATGAACCAATAATAATTTGTTATTAACTAGTCATTACTTCCCTCAGATTTCCTTAGTTTTCACCTAATGTGATCCTGTGATCCAGGATCCATCCAGGACAACACATTATATTGAGTCATCCTGTCTCCCTAGACTTCTCTTGGCTGTGGCGTTTCTCAGATACCTTATTTTTGATGATCTTGGCAGTTTTGAAGACTGCTGGTCAGGTAGACTGTCTCTCAATTGAAATTGTCTGCAATTTTCCACATGTTTCCATTGGGATTCTATGTTCCTGGAAGAAAGACCAAAGTGGTAACACGTCATTCTCATTACATCATATCAAAGGTGCATGCTGTCATCATAAACTCTCACTGTTGGTGTTAACCTTGATCTCCTGGTACAAATGGTGTTTATCAGCTTTCTTTGTATTCCGTATCCCTCTTTCCACGGAAGGAAATTATCATGTACAATCCACACTGAAGCCATGAAGAGATAGGCTTCAACTTCCTGACAATGGATTGTCTATATAAATTATTCCTGCACAGATTTGCCCCATCTCTATTTGTTTATTCAGTAATTTATTTACAGCTGTACAGATTGATAAATTTTTATTTTCTACTTCAAGTTACAATACAATATTTTGCACCAATTGTTGCAGCTTTTCCTTTGGAGGCACTTGTCAGTGGTTCCTTGGTCCCTTGGTCCCTTGGACACAGCCCCATCGCTGTACTTTAACAAAGGAAGAACGCTTCCTCATCTCCTGGAACTACAAGACGAACTCAGGTTCATCTTGTCAATTCACTGCCCCAGCCCCAGAATCAGCCCTTTCTCCAAGGAGCTGCAGTTCCTTTTGTTAGAAAATGTAATTAGAAACAAAGATGCAGGTACAAGAATTCTTATTGCTATTAAGGCATCTGTCTATGCTTCCAGGTCCTTTCAGCAGACAGAATGAACAACTCTGTGTCTTGCCTGACAATTGATGTTGTCCGTTTGGGGGATTTTAGCCTTTCTGCATGTAGTGGTATTTCTTTGTTGCTTTCATTTGCATTGTCCTAATGACAATTGACATTGAGCATCTTTTCCTATGTTTATTTACCATCTAGATATAGTTTCTTGGTGAGATGTTCAGATCCTTTGCCCATTTTAAAATTGGATTATTTTCTTATTGTTGGGTTTTAAGAGTTCTTTAAATATTTTGTATATGAATCCTTTATTAGTTTGCAGCATTGGGGACTATCAGCAGCATTATTATATAGCTTTTATTTACTATATATATTAAGATTTTATTTATTATTTCCAGAGAAAAAGGAAGGGAGAGACACAGAGAGGGAGAGAGACATCAATGTATGATTGCCTTTCACCTGCCTCCAGCTATGGATCTGGCTGGAGACCTGGCTTGCAACCTGGTTATGTGCCCTGGCTGGAAATCGAACCAGTGACCTTCAGGTTCATAGGCCGGCACGTTATCCACTGTGCTACCAGCCAGGGATCTATTTCCTTTATATTTTAAGTGCAAAACACATTTGTGTAACAATCTAAAAGTGCCCACATTTTGGACTCAATGCCCTTTACTTTTAAGTAATTTCCTATATTTTATAACATAGTTCTAAATGCAAAATTAATATCTGTCAAGAGGACTAAAATTCTTTCAGTCGTGTCTTCTTGGTTGGGTCATTACCTAGCCTTCTATGACACAGACTTTATAGTGACAAAGTGATGAGTCATCTTTTCCCTACCAGCTGAGAAGGTTGTAAGGCACTAACTACAACCATTGATTATTAGCCTGGCAAGAAACCTTAGACCTCATCCAACCCAACCCTCTTATTTTAAAGATGAGAAAATTGAGTCTTGAGTGGCTTAGTCATAGAATCATCATTGTGAGCAGCTCACAGAGATACTAGAGTCTAATACTTTTACTTGCAACTGGGAAAACTGAGTCTAAGAAAGTTAAAGGACTTCTCCAAAATTACACAGTGAAATGGGATTCAAGAGGATATTCAGGCATCTAGATTTGCAGAATCCTATGTTAGGTTGGCAGTATCGTAAGTCAGTTGAAATCGCTCAGTCTGTAGATGACGGTTGAGAAGAGGTAAAATGGTGAAATCCATTCGATCATACATAAATTCTGAATCTGGGCTTTCTTACTGTGTGATGAAGAATTTTCTGGCCTTTGTCTCCTTTCCTAGAACATAAACTCTAAATCCTTGGAATTTCTTGAGTTCTAGGAGGGTCTTTAAATATTCATGGTGGGCCCCTGGGACCACACCTGACAGTTTATCTACAGTAATTGATTCATGGTGGCCCCTGCGTAGCTTATGCTAATGAAGTGACTCAGGATGCGCCTGGCCAGCCAGAAAGCCCAATCACGTGATTAGAGAGTTGGGGCTTCCTGTCATGTGCTATTCGCTGGACTCTAGGACAGAGCAGCTGGAAACTGGTCAGCAGGACTTCATAAAGTCCCAGGGGAGTCCACATCCTTGGGGATGACAGAAGTTTCACATTCGGAACCCAGACCTAACCCGATGCTTCCCTCCCTTTGTGTCTTCTTGCTCTCGTAGCACTGTAATGGTAAGTGGAGCATTTTCCTGAGTTCTGTAGTCGTTCTGGTGAATGATCAAACCGGAGGATGAAGTGAGTACCCGTGAGTTTGCAGACAGCTGGTCAGAAGCAGGGGTGGCCTGGGAACTCCCACACTTGCGTTCAGTGTCTCAGGAGAGGGCAGTCTTGTGGAGGACTGTGAGCTTAGCCTGTGAAGTTCATCCTGTCTCCAGGTTGTGGCCTCACAAGTCATTGCACTCATGTTCCTAGAAGTCTAAAGCGTAGGGGTGGACACCGAGATGGGGTTTGAAAAGCAATCAGAAGCCCGACTTTACTTTCAGAAAACTCCATTTTCCCCAAACTCCAGCCCTCACCAGCCCATGCCAGCCTTTCTCCCGACAGGGCCCCAAGGCTCCTGGCCAAGGGCCCATTTGTTGGAAAATCCTAGAAATATTCTCAGTGCAGGATGGAACATAGCAGTGCTTTTTTTTTTCCTGCTGGATGAAGATTGGTTATTTTGAGAGCAAGATAAAAATCTTTCAGCCCTCTCTCACATGTAGGCAAAAAAAAAGCAGGTAAGAATGGAAACCATTTTGCTTCTTGTCTTGGGCAATTGCTGGTTTGCTCACTGCCAAGTAAATTCAGGGATCACCTGAATACTCGAATGAGTTGGCAACCAAGAAAGCTGCGTCTTCTCCCCAATTCCGGAAATTAGTCTCACTCGGCTTTCTTTTTCCTCTTTGGAACAACAGGCACTTGTGAGAAGCATTTTCTTAAGTCTGCTTGGTGCCCAGGCATGAATTCTGAAAGGCAGAGAATGGGATGGTGAAGGAAAAGCTAAGCCGTTACATTGAAGGACAGAAAGGTACAGGGTCTATAGCCAAGAACCCCATTTTGCCATAAGGAAGCCAGAAGTTACTGTTTTCTTTGTTTTTGTTATAGTTTGTTTGCTTGTTTGTATTTTAAGAGGATATCCTGTGGCCATAAGGTTTAGAAAATGCAGTAAGAAAATGGGGTGAGGCTGTGTCAAGGTTCCAGAAGGACAGAAGTCTCTGACTCCCTTGACCTTGCTCAGACGGACTCACACTGAGCGTTTCCTGGCCGGCCAATCCCAGAGCAGCCTGCACCTGAGAGATCCCTCCCTGGATATGGTTTTGCTGGTTTGGTCTTGTAGCTGGAAGAGAACCCCGGACATCTGCAGGGAGAGGGAGGCTAAGTAGGTTTGTTCTTACAGAAAGGAATGAGCTGATAAGGGAGATTTTCTTCCCCCTCACAATTAGTGTGAGATGCAACCTTCTAGTCTATGAAAGATAATGCGTTTGATCGTTAGAAATGTAGGAATTTAATTAGTTTCTGAAAGTATTTATAGAGCAGGTGTTATGTGGAGCTGACACTGAGCTGAGGATGGGGAAGAAGATGAAACCTCCCAGCAGGTCATAGGTGAGCAGATGAATAATTACTGTCTGGTGCAGTAAGAGCTATTGTAGGGAGATGCGCACATTGCCTGAGAGCAGTGGTGGTGCCCAGTTCCCGTCTGGGGACAACGGGGAAGGAAGACAAGGAAACCGCTGAACTGGAGGTAATGAGACAGCTTGGAAAGGGAAGGGGTTCTAAAGTCTATGGGGTAAGGTGCAAATCTGCTTATCAGGCTCTGTGACCTTGGGAAAGTCGCCCTCTCAGCGCCCATATTCATTCACTGTGATGAAAAGATTACACCCCCTCCCTTGGGTCATTGTGGGGGTTAGGTGAGACCTAGTCACCTAGCACTGTGCCTGGCCCGGCAAATCCCCAGCAAACGAAGGTCAGGTCAGGTTTCTCCAGTTCAGCCCAGTGGCTGCAGGGAAGCCGATGACTCAGCTCTCCCTTGGACAACTAGGCAGATACGGAGGACAAGCACAATTAGGTTTAGAGGAAGAGGCTGGAGAACGAGTGTGGTTCGGAATAAGGAGCAGCTGACAAGCCTGTGGGATGTGAGGAGGGAGGGTATTGGGAAGGGAGGCAGAGGAAAGAGGTACGAGGGGCCGACGGCCCCGGGGAACTGGGATGGTCAGGGGCAGCTCAACACCTCCTCTGCCTCCATCCTTGCACTTCCTGTCGGTCCAGTGGAGGACCAGAACCACCAACGACTCCCTTTCTTTTGCCTCATTTCCCTGAACCCTTTGAGGACAGCCAGTGTCAGGCATGAGTCCTTATTTGACGCATTACCTCAATCAGTTTCTTCGGTGTGCTATAAATAAAGGGCGAGGTGCCTCCTCCATGCCAAAAATGGATGCGGAATCTAGAGAAACTACACTGAATGAAACAGTTGATTAATTTGCTCAATAAGACTACATGTATTTAAATGTTGGGTATCTCCATGCCTTTCTTTACTCCTTGGCAGTTTAATATTAATAGAGGGGAACATTTCCCCTCCCATGATCAACTCCAGATGATGTTGTGACAAAAATAGGAAAGAGAAAAAGGAAAAGGAAGCCGTCCTAGAAGGACTCAGAAAGTACCCAATCCCATCCCCTCGATTTATCAACAAATATTTATTGAATGTGTACTATGTACATCCTTAATTTTCAGGTGAGCAAAAGAAGCCGAAGAGAGGTTGCATAGACTGCATGTTTATACCTCCCTAAAATCCATGTGTTGAGGCCCTAACCCCTCAGTGAGGCAGTAATAGGCATAAGGCCTCTAAAGTAGTTAAGATCAAATGAGGTTATAAGGGAATCCCTGATCTGATAGAATTAGTGTCCTTATAAGAAGAGACACCTGAGAGCTCACTCCCTACAACCCCCTCCCACCCACCTTGACCCCTTGCCTTACACACACAGAGAAAGGTCCATATGAGCAAACAGGGGGAAGGCAGCCATCTGCAAGGCAGGCTTAGAGAAGAGGGCTTTCACCAGAGCCCAGCACCTTGATCTTGGACTTCCCAGCCTCCGGAACCATGAGAAATAAACTGCTATTGCCTTAGCCACCCAGTCTATGGTATTTTATGATGGCAGCCCCACGCTAAGGCAGGCGGGTCAAATGCTTTGCCTGAGGTCAGCAATGAATCCATGAAAAGGCCAGTGGGTTCGTTAGCAATTGCTGCAGCACAAACCACAACTCAGCAACTTCAACAGCCATCATTTGTGATGTGTAATGTGTCTGCAGATTGATCGGCCAGCCCTGGCTGGCCTCTGCTGTAGATAAGTTTATTCCAGGTGTCTAATTCTCCTCCTGGATCAGCAGACTCTCCTGGGAGGGTCCCTCTCGTGGCCATGGCATAGGAGAAAGAGACAAATGGAAACTGACCCATGGCCACTCTGTCTCAGGCTATTGGCCAAAGCCAGCCTTTGAACAGGGACCTGGTTGCTTCTACCTTATTCTGGTGGCCCAAGTAAGGTCAAAGAGTTGAGCCATAACCAGGAGGAGAAGGCAAACTTTCACGACAAAGGGCAGGGATACAAGAAGGGGTAAGAAAATTGGGATCATTAAGACAAACTAACACACCCAGAATTCCAATCTAGGACTCTCTAGACCCTATTTGGGGTTATTGTTATAATCACCAATACTTTATTTTTAATAAGAGACACCCAGAGAGATCTGTATTCTTTGCTCCCCGCACGACTGAATCTCAACAAATCCAATAGCATGGTGACCACAACCAGCCCTTTCCAGGGTACTTCCCCCCTGAGTCCCACTCACAGCCTTGTATTGTCCCTTCTCTAGGTCTCAGGCTACCACGTCTGCACCGTGACCAGGGTTTTCTTAATCCTCTCAAACCTTGTCTTTGCTTCTGCCTCCTCCACTAAAACCTACTCTCAGGCAACTTAGCTTAAGAAGCAAGCTGATCCCCAAATGCTGGTAACTTGTGCTCTAAAACAAATAGTTACTGAATATTTAATCTACGTGTGGCTCTGGTGCTGGGGTGTCCATCTTAGGGATGAATCATAGATCCAGCTCGCAAAGAGCATGCACTTCGGTGGGAGAAACAACACAGGCCCATAATTAATGGTTTTAATCCCTGTGCAAAAGATTGTTGAAGATGGTGCCAGGCATTGGCCTAGAAAGCGAGAGCACAATGATAAATAAGAACAACCCACGATCTCTCCCCAGACAGAGCTGAGAGTCCCCAAGGACCGGAGGGGGCTCAGAGTAGGTGGGGCACCAGGAAGAAGGCAGCGTTTCTGCAAGTTGAGGGAGTGAGATAAGGAACCAGAGAAGGTGCACGTGGGGCATGTAACGCTAAGTGGGCCTGTGCAGAATGAACTGGGGTGTTCACAAGCAATGCCGTTCCCCTGGGAGTGCGGTTAACAGTGTGGACTCTGGAGGTCATGGCCAGGGTCTCAATCTCCGTCTTCATGCTTAGGGGGTGACTATGAGTAAGTTACTTAACCTGTCTATTCAAAGATGTGCTAGTAAATGTTTAGCTACCAGCTTTCCAAAAGGAAGAAAGGGAGGGAGGGAGGGAGGGAGGAACTGAGCTATCTAGCTGGCACTGCTCTATAGCACGTGACGTTTCCACGGTGTGGACCATTGCCCCAGCGGCCCCCTTCAAGCCACCAGCATGATGTCACCAATGTGAGCAGCACACCAGGCTACAGGTCTATCACCAAGCTCACACAGTGGACATAAACAACCTCAAAAGCACAGATAGTAGTCACGTGAAGAAAAAGAATTAGGAAGCAATGAGTTAAGCTTACATCTTCTGAGTTTTGACAAATATGTGTACCTGTGTTACTCAGACCCAGATCAAAACACAGAACATGACCATCACCCCAGACCCCTAAATGCCTCCCTCTCCGACAACACCCCCAGCCCCACTGCCAAGGCAACTTCTGTTCTGGTGTTTTCCACCTCAGGTTCAAGCTTTCTGCCCCAGCGCTTTACGTGTATGAAATCACACTGTATGTCAGGCTCCTCTCACTTAGCATGATGCCGTTGAGCCTTGCCATGTTGTTGTATTTACCAGTTGCTTATTCCCTTTTGTTTCTGAGTAGTATTCCATCATTGCAATATACTACGTGTTGAGCCAGTCTCTTATCGACACACATAGACTGTAATTCTGAGCTATAATAACAAAGGTGTGATGACACTTTTATTCCAGTGGTTTTGTGAACAGATTTCCCTTTTTCTCAGGGGAATTGCTGAATCACAGGATAGGTGACAATGAGTTTTACAAGAAACTGCCTGACCTTTTCTCAAAATGTGTCTGTCGCCCTGGCTGGTGTCATAGTGGATAAGGCACTGGCCTGTGAACCCAAAGGTCGCTGGTTCAATTCCCAGCCAGGGCACATAACCAGGTTGCAAGCCAGGTTTCCAGCCAGGTCCGTAGCTGGAGGCAGGTGACAGGCAACCATACATTGATGTCTCTCTCCCTCACTGTCTCTCTCACTTCCCCTCTCTCTAAAAATAATAAATAAAATCTTTTTAAAAAAGTGTGTCTGTCATTTTACACCAAGATTGGTGAGAGTTCTTATACCACATACTCTCCTATGGTGAGCATTTACTGGGTTTCTTTTCTTTCTTTTTCCCTCTCTTTCTTTTATTATTTTCTCAAATTTAGCCACTCTCGTTATTGTAGGGTGGTTTCTTGTGGTTTTAATTTGGATTTTCCTTTATGTGTGCTTATTTCCCATTCCTGAATCTTCTTTCATGAAGTGTCTGTTCAAGACCTTTGCCCACCTATTTAGTTGTGTGTGATACTATTGAGTTACAGAGTCCTTTCAATAATTGGATATAAGTCTTGTGTTTGATATATTCATAGTTATTTTATTTCATTTAGTGGCTTACATTTTAACTTTTTGCATTTTGAAGTGTGAAAGTGTGACTTTTCCAACATTTTTTTCTCTTATGGCAAGTGAATTTTTGATATCTTCACAGAGAAATCTTTGCCTCTATCGAGGTCATGAAGATTTTGAAAACTTTTTCTAGAAATTTTATAGTTTTAGCTTTTAGACTTACGTCTGTGACCCATTTTAAATTTTTATAAGAGGTACTAGGGAAGAGAAGGGCCCCAGGCTGCCTGTCAGAATAAAATGCACTACTAGAAAAAAGAGCAAAGATGGAGATGGCAAGTTAAAAAGGAGGAGTTAAAAAGTAAACTTTGCCTGCTTCAGCCTCCCACCCTATAGAATAAGAGAAAGCTGACAGCATTAATTCCTTCTGGTTTACCCAAATGTGACATTTATGAAGTTACAGGGTCAACCACCACCCTATTAGATGGTCAAGGCAGTTCTTCCCATTTTACAGAGTGGAAAACTGATGCCCAGAGAGGCAAATACCTTGCCCAATGTCAGGTGGCCACTCAGAATAAGGAAGGGATGACATCCAGGACTCCTGACTCAGTGGCTAGGAATGCACAGCTTAAGCATCGCTCTTTCTGTCCTCCCCACCAGAGTGTCCCTTTTCCTGCGTCACCTTCCCATTCAGATTTCAGTGAGCACTTGGAACACTTGTATAGAAGCCTGCCTGCTAGTAGTCAGGCACAGTATTCCTTATGTCTAGCAGTGCCTGGCACATAGTAGGTGCTTGATCTGGTCGTTGTGATTAAGGATACAGGAATCAGAAAAAGCTGGGTTGAAATCAAAACCGCACTGTTTATTACCTGTGGGACTTTAGGAAAGTCACCTAACCACCCCATGCCTCAGGATCGTCATCTGTAAAAGCATGCATATTGAGTCCTATACGCACCAAGTGTTCAGTAATTGTCACCAATCATTGCCATTAAGAATGAGTACTCACCGAATATCATCTTTAAACAAACATGTCAATACCTGAAAGACACAGGCCTTTAGTGATCCTGACTTGCTGGCCCAGAGTCCCAGCTGCACCCATGTGGAAATGACGTCAGAGGAGAAGAAAGAACCTCGGGGTCTATGGCTTCCATGTGGGACACAGATAGTTCAGCCTCGGCCAGTGAAAATTAATCATCTTGGCTTCACTCAGCAGGCGGGCAGCAGGAATGCCCCTCCCCACCCTTCCCCGCCGGTGGAAGGAAATGAAGAGAGAAGATGCGAATGTTGGTGGAGGCCGCCCCATGGACCACACCAGATACAGGCGTCATTCTCTGCATCTGCCCCCAGGGCGATGGCGCCCAGCACACCAGCCTCGCTCGCTCAGATTGTTACTCCTTTGATTGGTCTGGCATCAATACGGCCCAACAACACACACTTTATCCCTGAATGCTGGAAAAATCCTAGCTGCTTCAATGGCGATAGAGTCCAAAGTATTCAATGCAAACACTGAAATTATTGCCAAGGTGATAAACACACATCACCTATGTCTCCTTAGTATGTCAGAGAGTGTTTTCCTGGACATCCCTTTCCTGAGTCACCTTCTCAAAATGATGAACACAACCCTGCAGTCTGTCTTTCTGTCTTTCTTTCTTTCTTTCTTAAGATTTTTGTCATCATTTTCAGAGAGGAGGGCAGGGAGAGAGACATCAATGTGTGGTTGCCTTTCATCTGCCTCCAGCCACAGACCTGGCTGGAGACCTGGCTTGCAACCTGGTTATGTGCCCTGGCTGGGAATCGAACCAGCAACCCTTTGGGTTTGCAGGTCGGCACCTTATCCACTGAGTCACACACACCAGCCAGGGTTGCAATGTTTCTTTACACTCAGACAGAGCCTTTAACTTTTTACCTCAAGCACTTAGTGTTGTACCTTCTACCCTGATGCTGATGATAATTGTGTAGATGGACATGGCTCGTATCAGGATGCCAATTTTGCATATACAGCCAAATGAAGGCACCAAGATTTTTATCTGTCCTGTCTTCCAGACCCACTATCTTTCCACAGCAGTACATTAGACCCTATTCCCTAGACAGCACCCACTGTCCCTTTCTTCTTACTAAGAATGAACACTGTGCCCAGCTAATGACAGCCACCTCCCCGTGTTCTCCTGCAGCTGAGTGTGGCCCCCCGGCCTTGTGAAGGGTGTGGGCACCTGCTCTGAAGGGAACAGACTACACATGCCCTTCAGCCTTGTGGTCCGTTCTTCCCATTTTTCTAAGATGAACAGAAGCGTGTGGAAGTGGGGCAGCCTTCTTGAGACCACGAGGAACAAACGTTGGGACAGAATGCTAAGGCTGGAGGAGCCTGGTGTCCTGGTGGCACTAGGCTAGGTGTCACTAGCTACAGCAGGGACAGAACCCTGCCTGCTCAGCTGCCTCTTGTGGCAGTGAGCCATTGCTTGTCGGGTCAGTTCTTGCCGACAGACACGATCCAGGACCTATTTCCCTTCTGATTGCGATGCCCTTTCATTTTCCTGTCAATCAAATCGTTTCCTGCTCAAGGAGTTTCTTATTAAATCCCGTATTATTAAATCTGCTCAAGTGCTCCCACACCTGAGTGATTTAGGGGCTCCACCCTCCCGGCTTCCATAGCACCCCATAGATATACCTCCTTCGTTGTGTGCATTCTGTTGGGTGTTTGTTGGTCTGCCCCACCCCCACCGCAATAAACATCTGCAAGGCACCAGACCTATTGTGTATTGGTGTCCAATAACATCCCATACAGTGGATTGTGTCCCCTTTCTGGGATCATTCAGGTGAAGCTCCACGTACTTATTACCTTATGGAAGCTCTTCTGGCCCATCTTTTAAATAGAGATGTTTTCCAGAGTCTCATACAGAGCCCTCTTCTAACTTCCTTCCCTGAATGCTCGCAATGGTCTCGTCATTCGTCATGCTGTGAAGGCCCTGGTACTGCCCAGCCCAGATCTCCAAATCCGAGGTTTGGATCCACTGTGAGCCTCACACCTCTGCAGCCTCCACCCCACCCCACCCCACCCCACCCCCGCCCACAGCAGCACTGCCATTATCTGAATTATCTGCTCAGATCCATTGTGTCAGTTGGGTCCTCTGGGCCTTCGTTACATTATTCTTTGCACCTGGTGCGGCCCTTTGCCAGCCTGCTCCCACTTAGTCTACAGGACAGGCTTTGGCTCATTCTGCAACTTTTAGTTTGGATGTCACCACCTCTGTGTGTCCCCCCCAGATATCCCAGAAGATCAGAAGATCTGTGGAGCTCTTTTTGTGCCTCTGTTCCATGTTCAGATATGTCTATCAAGTTGCAAATCTCATTGGACTTAAACTGCTTTCTTGCATGACTACCAACTTCTAGAGTATAAACTTCTTGTGAACCAACCCAACGATGTTTTGTTCATCTTTACAACCCCAGTACATAGCCCGGGTCTTGAAATAGTTATGGAAAAAAATAAGGCTCTAGGATAAGCAATACTATTTGATTCACAGATGACCCAGGCTGGAGTGGACATTATTGATTATCTCTCATTCTACCCCTTTTACTTCACAAGGGAAGACGGAGTTTCAGAGAGGGAAGGTGAGTTGCCTAAGGTCACACAGTAAGGTCGTGACGAAGCTAGGATAAGAAAGAAGCCCAGGTTTCCTGATTACCTAGTTACAGGTTCTTTCTGCTACATTTCTATTTTTTCATAGATGATATTTTGCTGAGGATATAGGTTCAGTTGTACATATCAAAAAATCTAAACTAATCAATTGAAAAAGATAAAGTTAGTTTTCCTCCTATCACAGTCTGCCAGTAGCCAGTCCAAGGCTGGCTTCGCTCCCCATGGTGACAGAGGCTGCAGCTCTTCCTGTCCTGTGGCTCCAGCCATCTCTCAAGTGCCGCCCTCAGGCTCATGGTCCAGGGCAGCTCCCCACCACCTGCAGCCCCGTCGGTAGGGAAAGGGGGTGAAAGGAAGGGTGTGACCATAAATTGCATACAAAGCTTTTCCTTACTTCAAACTTAGTCACTGGCTGCCCTTAGGATTCAGAGAGGATGGGAAGGTACTGTCAACTCCCGGTGGCTATGTGCCCAGCTAAGATTTAACACTATTTTTATTTGATACAAACTATGAGCCTATTAAAGAGGCCAAGTTATTTCATTGTCCCTGTTTCAGAGATCATAAAACTGAGGCCCTGGGAATTGTTAGCGGTACTGGCTTTGGGGTCAACAGATAGACAAAGGTCTGTCCAGGAAGTATCAGCCTTGCACACTGTTTTAATTACATTGATATTGGCTCGATCCTTTGGGGACAGACCTCGTATATTTGCCATCCTGGCTGTGGTGTTGAGTGATTACTGGATTGGGGCCAACTGCGTAACCTTTCTGAGTTTCAGTTGTCTTGTCAGGCCGACATCTTCCTTCCTCCTGGGGCTGTTGCAAGGGCTGATTACCTGGAAAGTACCTGACAGCAGCCCCTGCTACAGTCCTCACTACTATGATTTTGCCAGAAGTTCCAGGCCTTACCTGGCAGCAGCGGCCTCACCTGTGGGGTTCCGCTCAGCATTGTGTCCTTACATGCGGCACAGCCCCTGATGCAGGGTATGCACTAGGTAAATATTTGTCGAAAGAATAAATTAAGTTAATGAGTCAGAACTGGAACCCAGATGGCTTAAGCTCCATGCCTCAGGCTCTTTCTATGCTGCCAGAATGCCGGTCTCCCTCAGCTCCCTCCTCCTGAAGATAAGCCACAAAATCCACATTGACTGTCTGGCTCCAGGAGCAAAACCAGCCAGCAGCATCCAGCAGACTCAGTGCCTTTCACCTGGTCCCCGAACTGGGGCACAGAGCCCACGATTTCAAAGAGGTGGGTACCCCCACGTACCTCCCATAATCAGCAAAGACCACTGTGAACCCACCCCCGAATCTGGCTGGCTGCCCCCCAAACCAATTTGCATTTCCTCTTCCAAATCAGAAGCCTTCTTTGTGCCTCTTTGCACACAGACCCAATCCCTTCCTCCTCTGAGGTTTCCAGTGTGTGTCCTTCTTAGACTGGGCACACAGGACCATCCAGTTGCAGCCAATCCTTGCTTCCAACATTAATCAGCAGCTGGCAACTGATCATAAAATCAAAATGCTTGTTCAGAAATAAGGATAAGCAGAGGGAGGGCAAGATCTTAGGAGAAAAATGATGATTTGTCTATTGCAAAATGATCACCACACTGTTTAGTTAATGTACATCATTTTACATAGTTACACATTTTATTTTTCATGTGATGAAAACGTTTCGGATCTTACTCTCTTAGTAGCTTTCAAATGTATGATACAGTGTTGGTAACTATACTCATCACTCTATACAATGTATCCCCAAACATTTTAGGAGGGAATGGAAATTGGTGCAGCCGCTTTGCAAAACAGTGCGGAGCCTCCTCCAGAAGTGAAAAGCAGAACTGCCATATGACCCAGCAATCTCACTGTGGGGTAAATAGCCAAGGAAGATGAAAATAAAAATTGAAAAGGAGTTTGTATGATGGCCTATGGACATAGACAATGGAGTGGGGATTGTCTGTGAGAGCTGAGGGTGGGCTGGGCGGAGAAGAGCAAAGAAGGAAAAAATGGGACAACTGTAATAGAACAACAAAGAAGAAAGAAGAAACGGATCTTGAACCAAATACATGCACGCCCCTGTTCATTGCAGCATCATTCAGAATAGCCAAGCATGGAAGAGACTAAGGGTTCGTCTATAGACGAATGGGTAAAGAAAAGGTGGTGTAGGTACACAATGAAATATTACTCAACCATAAAAGGAAGGAGATCCTGCCTTGTGTGACATGAATGAATCTTGAGGGTGTTATGCTAAGTGAAATAAGTCAGAGAAAGACACATATTGTATGATTTCACTTATACAAGGAGTCAACAAAAACCAAATTCATAGCCATAGAAAACAGATCGGTGGTTCTCAGAAATGGAGTACAGGGGTTGGAGGAGATTGATGAAGATGACCAAAGGTACAAACGTCCCGTTGTTAACCATCGATGGCTTGATATCGACAGAGAGGGAGCATTCACATCACAGAAAATGGCATATGCTATGTAACATATTAGGGTTGTCATAGATCGTTTGTTTACAACCTGTGTCACAGACCAACCCTGGCTGCATAGGAAGCTGGAAATAGGAATTATGTGCTGAGCACATTGCCTTTCTTAACAGATAGGAGTTCTGTTTGCAGGAAAAAAAAAGTCTATGGATATTTGAGAGGGAGCGAGTCAGATCTGCTATCAAAGATTTTTTGTTGTATTTCATTACTGCTCACCAGTTAGCACCTCTTCAGGGCATGTGGGGTTTTCCCCCAGTGGCTCACATTCTAAATAGGAGGGAAGAATAGAATTATGCCTCCGTGGGCTGGTGAAGCTCAGGGCTGAGGGAGAAGGTTGGACATGCATGACAGAACGCACCCAACTCTGGTTATCTTTATATTATTTAGGGAAACCACTGTCATTCTGTGTGCAGCCTTTCTGAACCATGGCTCAGTGACCTGGTCTAACTAGGGTCCCTTAAACAGTGGTTTTATTGAGCGATCGTTCTCACTAGAGATTCAGATCCTAAAACAAACTCAAAAGGAAACTCAAACAACTAACTGTCTATTTTACAAAGGCACAGATCCATGGGCAGGATTTTTAAAAAGACGGACAGAAGAAAGACCAAATCAAATTCCTGTTTAACAAAGTCGATCTAAACCTCTTTTTATACCTGAGGTGCCTCCAGGTGCAAACCCTCATCTGATGATGGGATCTTTGTAAAAATGAACCTATCACAATTATACCAGTGAATGTCTAAAAAGTCCAGGAGGTTGAGAATTGCTGATTGTTTTGGTTTTAATAGACATAATCACCCTGGAGCATAGATGTGGAGAGACAGCTCCAAGGAGACAGACCAGGACCAAAGGAGGCCTGACCAGCATATCAGTATATCTAGGTGAGGATAACCTGATATCCTCAGGTTTTTCTGTTTTTTTGTAGTTTTTTTTGCTTGCTTGTTTGCTTTGTTTTCTGGTTTCTCTCTCTGCTATGGCCTAACTCCTCCAGAAGAGTCTTTGTTCATACTTGATTTGCTCTCAGAACTGAGCCATAGGGTATTTCACTCAGTGACTGTTCACTACCTAACAGCTTTCTTTCCCTATAACAAGGTGATATCACTGGGGAAGTGAGCCAGTCTTCCCAACCAGCATTCTTTGACCTGAAGGGGAGGAGCTAGGATTTGAACCCAGATTTTCTGAAGCCAACCCTTTCTTCAACAAATGACACCTCCCAGCGGATAGCACTGGCTTCGCTGAGAGAGAAGGTTAGACAAAAACTGTTTGCTTTTTGCCATAAGATGGCTCTAGTAGCACTGAGTTGTCTTTCAAAGCGACTTTATTAGATTGTAGTATGAGAGCTGTTATATCTGCATGCATTAAAAAAAATCATCAAAGTCTTGGCTGGTGGCACAGTGGATAAACCATCAGCCTGTCAACCCAAAGGTCGCTGGTTCGATTCCCAGCCAGGGCACATCACCAGGTTGCAAGCCAGATCTCCAGCCAGGTCCATAGCTGGAGGCAAGTGAAAGGCAACTACACATTAATGCCTCTCTCCCTCTCTGCCTCTCTTCCTTCCCCTCTCTCTAAAAATAATAAAATCTTTAAAAAATAAATAAACAGTGATAAAAGATAAAAAGTTAAAAGAAACATCAAAATTGGTGAATTGTTGTGTAGCCATTTTAATATTGAAGATAGAGGAAAATACACAACATTGGCAGCACGCTATGCTTTATTATTTCAAGAAAGGTGAGAAGCACAACGGAAACACAAAAAATGGGGGTGATATAATGTAGGAAGAAGATGCTGTGACTGACTGAACATATTGAAAGTGGTTTGTGAAGTTTCGTGCTGATTTCTCGCTGGACGATGCTCCGTGGCCAGGTGGAACCCTTGAAGTTGATAGCAATGAAGTCGAGACATTCATTGAGAACAATCAACCTTATACCATGTACGAAATACCCCAGACTATCCAAATCAATAAAGTTATTGGAGAAAATGAAAAAAACTGTCTTCTATTTTACAGGAAAAAAAATATATAGACTTTGTGGCCAACTCCGTGTATTCGCAGTTTGTGACTTGGAGTGTGATTGACTATAGAAAGTTTTCCTTTTGCCTAATTTTCCATCATTGAGGTTTAACTTCTATGATGTGCCTGTTGACTACTGAATGGATGGCACGGCTGTAGAGCCTCACCCTTCACCTCTACTCTCACCCCCTTCGGCTGCCCTGTTTTTGCTGTCTCCCCACCCAGCTCTTTACCACGGGGATCACTTTAGCTCCCCTGAGCTTTCCCTTTGCGTCACCCAGTCGCACAGTAGATGAGCCAAGGAACCAAACTCAACAGCAAACGTCTCCTTTCCCCCATCCCTCTAGTTCCCAGTTTCCCCAGATTCCGCATTCCCCTGAGCCAATACAAAGCTCCCACAAAAGGTTGGAGAAGGAAGAAGTTGAAGGGGGAAAAAGCATTCTCCTAAGTGTGGGATGAGGGTGAGAAGGAGGAATGAAATGCTGGGAATTCTCAGAAATGTACCAGCCACACCTTCTTACGTGGCAACAATAATAAGACCAAGAAATGGCCCAGCGTCTAGTGATTCCGTTGTATTTTCAGCAGTGGCTATGGTTTCAAAACACCTACTGGGGACAAAGTGTGAGCCGAGTGGAGACAGTGGACACTGGGCCCTTCAGCTGTCGGCAGGCGGGCAGCCCCTTGGCCTCAGAAGTGTAAGCAGGGGCGAGCAGTGGTGGGTCAGCTCATTCTGCTATGGCGCACTCCCCTTGGAAACTGGGGGTCTTACGCCTGCCCTCATTAGCCCAGCGGACCCAGTTTCTGAGCCTGACACACCGGCTCTGCGCTAAACAGGGTGGAGGGATGTTAGGGCCGTGGCCACAGGCGGATGTCCGTGGTCAGCTGCAGGTGGCGGTGCTGTGAGTGGCCACCAGTGGCAGAGCCCCAGCAACCTGCTTTGGGAGCAGAAAAGGAAGAAGGGGCTCAGCCACTAATATGAATAATTCAGCAGGATGTCTTTTTCTTCTATTGCTTTGTAGTTGAACCTCAGCCATCTTCTAAGGCCCTTTGTGTCTGAATGTGTCCAGGTAGGGAATTCTACTCTGTCCTGGGTAATAAAAGGAGAAGAATTTTGCAGTCCAGGGGTGGTCGTGGAGGGAAGAGTTCACAGGCTAGGAAAGGAGGAGGGGGAGAGAGAGTTTGCAAGACAGTGGGAGGGGAAGCAGCCTGAGAGGACAGGGCAGGAAGAGGCCCTGGTGGTGCTGGGACAAGGTCCAACATGAGACCTAGAGTCGACGGCTCCATGGCGCCTGCCTGTTATTCCAAAGTCTCCAGTGAAATCTACATACATGTAGTTTTTCTATTTTATCTCTTTGGGAGAAGATAAGATGAGTTCTGGGGGTGGATGAGAGAATAGAAAACAGCTGCAGAACTCCAAGACCTCAGAGGGAGACGTAGGAAAAGGGAGGTGACAGGGGAGGAGGAAGAGAAAGAGCCCGTGCACACCGGCAGCTGTCGCGGAGCACGGCCAGGATGAAAACCCAGGGGAGCACCCCCAGATGCAGAAGCAGCACAGCGGGCTGAGGAGAAGGGTGACCACCCACCAGCGTGCGTCCAGCCTCGCTTTGTCCTGGCCGCTCACGAGTGCCACACCCAGATGTTCTGGCTGTCACTCTGTTGGGACTTTCCTGTTTATTATTTCTGTGTCTCCAGGCAGCGGCACTGCTGTCAAAGGGGAATAAGGTGTCAGGTCCGATCCCTCCCGGTGCAACGTGAAGAGACTCGCGCTGATGGAAGGTGTCACTTCCGTGGTGCAGACGTGCACACACATCACTAGCAATTAATGCCGCTGCATTGGCCCTGCCTTCCTGTTGGGCTAGGCCCAGCTGTGCTGGAAAGGCACGCTCCGGGAAGCGATCTGCAGGGCGTATGTTTTCACGAGTCCCTGCGCTGGGTACAGCAATGATCAAAGCGTCAGAGGCAGGAGATTGATCCTCCTGTGGGCCAGGTACCATGCCAGGGGGTGCACACGGCTTATCTCAGTTTAGCATAGTGGCCAAAAGGCTGGCCTTTGGGTTAGCGGACCACAATTGGAATTCTGAGTCTGCCACTCATGGGTAGCCAGGAGTAAGTCCCTTAAACCCAGTTGGCATCAACTTCCTAACCTTTAAAAAGGGGACAGGGATAGCTTGCCTTATAGCTTTATTTAGGACTAAATAAAATCATTTACCCAACAAGTAGGCTGCATTTGAAATATATAAATACATATTATATATACATATATACATATATATATATACATATGTAGATATGATATACATATAAAGTATATATAATCCTACCTTTACAAACCTTATATCCTACTGAAGGCAGACAGAAAACAAACAGATGATTATAACGTATCTAAAGAACTTAGCAGAATTCTTAGCACATAGTCAACTTTGATAAATGGTATAATTTAGATCTGATATCATGCCTACGAAGTGTTGTCATTCTCAATGAAGAATCTGAAGCTGTTGAAATAATTGGCTGCGGATCAAGCGGCCAGATCTTTGTTCCATTAAGGACACTGCAGGGATGAAAAACATGAAGTGTTCCCATGCTTCTTGAGTCAGCTGAAGTCAAATTCAAACAAAGTGAAAATTTCCAGAGAACCACTCACAAGTTGCTGACCCATCTTTGAGTATGTGGGTTGACCTAGCTCATATTCATGAAGGTGGCTGAGAAATACCTCCCCTGGGTGGGCCAGCCATCCCACTCTCCCTGAGACTGAGCCATTTCTCAGGATGGGGGACTTTCAGTATTGGAAGTAGGACAGTCCCAGGCAAACTAGGACAAGCTGGTTACTTTCACCAAGACCAAGGCCAGATTCAAAGAGGTCTGTCCCAGAAGCATTGGCCCCACAAACTTAATTATATTGACATTGTTGCCATGCTTTCAGGACAGACCTCGTATTTCTTAAGCCACATAGCGAGGCCGTAGTGTTGACAAAGGCAGAAATAAGTAGGAAACACTGACAAACTGAAAATAGCTAATAAACCAGGCAAGGAAGGCAAAATATGTGAGGAAACCTCTCCTCTGACCCTGAGTCACCTTGTTTTAGCAGCTGCTCTGTGGGACAGGGCTCTGGAACACATGGGCCATGAACAGCGGCTACCTGGTTACCACATAACCATCTGAATGCATGTGGATGGCTAGTCAATAACTGTTTACATAACTGTACTTCTCAGGGTGTTTGCTATCTGTACCAATAATCCCTCTTTCAGCTCAGGCTCGGTTCTTTAATGAGACAGGTGCCACAAAATCGGAAAGAGTGCTGAACTTAGCATCAGGTGTCCCTCCCGGGTAGGGTGCCCTTGCCAAGTCACCTCATCCCTATGAGTTTGTGTCCTCCTTTGTAAAATGGAGATAAATGATCATCTTCTCTGAACGATAATGGAGTTGCAGGAAAATCAAATTAAACAATGCCTGTGCTCTGTGCAGTTTTGAATTTAAGGGGCCAGGGCCCGCGGAACCTGGGTCCCCTCACCTCCTATCCAAACTAAACTTTGATCCCCATTTTGTTCCTGTAAAAGCTAAATTGCATGATTAGTCCCTGCCCTGTTTCATTCTCCTCTTATTTCTTTTTTTTTTCCCCTCTTATTTCTGCGATGCCAAGCATTGTGCTGGTAAGCCCAACTCATCACCTGCCCTCTGCCTGCTGGGGCTTTTTTTTTTTAATGTAACTTTAATTTACTTGAATGTTATATGAGGAGCCAAATAGCTCTGAAAGGCTCAGTATGAGCAGCAGAGACCTGCCCTGCCTCTGCTTTCCACCTCATCCTTCCATCCCTGGAGGCAATCGCTTTTGTCTCCTCTGGGTGGGTGCGTGCGTGCCTCTGTGTGTGTGTGTGTGTGTGTGTGTGTGTGTCTGTGTGGTTGTGTATGTGTGTACATTAACCTTCATATCTCAGAATAATATATACCTATATTGCAAAATCTTAACCTCCCTGTTTTGGTCATTACATAGTGACTTCCAACTATTAGGTGAGAATTTAACCCATGAACCTATTACCATGATGGAGTAGCCGCATTACAGCTGAGCCAGGTTAGAAAACGCGGTATCATGTCTCTTGTTGAGTGCCCCTCCCCGACCCGCCAGCTCCTCTACCTTGAACTTAACAATTGATTTTTCATTCAGTTACATAATTTCCTATGTTCCTGTCACAAATCTCCAAACTCATGTCATGGGTGTAAATCTCCCTTCAAGACATTCCAGCACCCTGAGTTGCTATCTTTTCCATAAGTAATATTATGTCTTAGAGATGTCTTTCCTGGAACTGCTATTCTCTTTTGCTTCTGTCTCAGAGATCATGTCAGTCACCTCTGGAATCTGTTTTCCTCTCTCCTGCACTGGTTGCTCTGTTTCTTAGCGCTCATACTTTCTGTTGCTTCCTGATTTCGGTAGAGCCCTCCTCCAGTAGCTTCGTGAGAAAGGGTGCAGAGGAGGTAAACGTTAGAAGCTTGCATGTCTAATATTTATTATAAATTCATAAAAACTTCTTGCATCAGAGTGTAGAACTGAAGGTTGTTCAACATTGTTATGATCCCTTCAGGATTATAAAGGGATTTTCACTTTGTCTTTTATCTTCTTTTGCTATTGCCATGCAGTCTGAGCCTCTTCTGATATTGACTTTTTTTGATTGTGACTTATTTTCAGAAACTTTAGGGATCTTCTTTTTGTCTCCAGAGTTCAGACATTCCGTAACAGCTTGCCTTTACGTTCGTTATTTCATCCAAGAGGCTGGGTATTCAGGGACCCTTTTGTCTGTGGTTACATTTGGACTCAATGTCTAGGTTTGGATTTCAGATGTACAGCTCACCATCTTGTATGAGAAAGTAGTTTGGTGTCTTTGAGTCTTGGTTTCCTCTTCTTGAAAATGGGAATAAAAAATACAGAGGTGCCCAGTCGTTACACGGAGTTATATTCTAATGATCTCAATACATATGCATTAAACTGATTTCGCAAGTTAGTTTTCATGGTTGTCCCCCTTCCCAGTCACTCTTTGATGACCTGGGCCCTCTGGGAAGGCGTTTCACCCCGCACACATTTCTCATTTTTGCAGTCACGTTTTCCGCATTACAATGGTAAAGAAAGGCGTTAGATTGACTTTCAGCTGAGCTTAAGGCTTATTTTTTAGTATGACATTTTTCACAGAAATAGTTTTTAAAGGCAGTAATGCACACTCCCTTGCTTTCTTAAGCAGAATATTCAGAATACAATTTCACTCTTCCTGGATGCACTGAGGTTCTTTGTTCAAGTCCCATGTATTTTGTTTGATTTTTAAAATGATTTCTTTTTCAAAATGAAAAAAAGAACACAAGGTTTTTCTTATTACAGATTCAATATAGTCTCACTGAATAGAAATCAAAATTGCTAGTTGGTAAAAAAGAGAAGAAATTTAAAACACCTACCACCAACACAGAGACTGTCAGAGCCATCTCTCTCTCTCTCTCTCTCTCTCTCTCTCTCTCTCTCTCTCACACATACACACACACACACACACACACCAAGAGACTGAAAGAAAATGATGGATAGATTTGACTCTGTACAAGTACAAATGAAAAGTTTCTTCATGCTGAAATCCACAGAAACAAAATTAAAAGCAAAAAAGCAATCTGACAAAATATTTGCACTACCATGACAGATAATATAGTTAATATCTCAAATATCAAATATCCAATTACTCCTTGCTATTTTAATCTCGTCTCTCCAGCCAGACTTTCAGCTCCTCGAAGGCCAAGGGCATGTCTTTGGTTTTACAGTGACCCCATTTCAGAGCCACCCTTCCATCCTGTCCACACCGAATTGGGTTGAGTTGAAGAAGGCCAGCTTCGACTTTTTATTTCTAGCTCTGCTTCACAGTGTCTCATGCAAAATTGATGTTGAATAAATATTTGTTGAATGAATGAGTGTGTAGAGAATAAAACGTCATTTTCCCCTATGAACTTCTGTTGTTACAGATTGGGTTTCTGTAACAGATAGAGCTATGTGTCCTCTTGACCTCTCTGCCCAGCCGTCAGCTATTGAATCTTCTACCGTCATTCTGTGTCTCTCTCATCGAGGGTGTGGTTTCTAATCTCTTGGCCACAGGAAATGAGAACACTTAATATGTCCCAGGCGCGTTGCTCAGTGATCGGGATACGGAAGCAAACACTGTCTGTTGCGGGTGCTTCCCTCCATCTTGGAAGGGAAGTCGGGATGCAGTGCAAACAGCCATCGTTGACCTTGATGGGCACTGCACCAGAGTGAGGGGTACGCAAAGGGGGAGTGCAAGGCAGAGGGCCGGATGGATGAATTTGACCTATGGAAGAGAGCAGAGCTTCGTACCACCCACCAGGCACCTGGCTGGAAAAGTAGGGGGTTGAGGGGCTGGGCATGGTAAAAGAATTGTATGGATTGGCTCAGAGTGATGACCTGAATTATAGAGGCAGGGAAAAGAGACATAGTGTATTGATTGCCTGCAATATGCCCAGCATGTTGCCAGGAACTTCACATGTTACCTAATGATTCTTCTAACGGCTCCTTTGACAGAAGAGAGGAAACTAAGATGTTAAGCAATGTGATCGGTGTCCTGGAGGCAATAAAAAATGAGGCTCAGGATTCAAATGGAGTACCGCCTGTCCCCGAAGCCCTGATATGTCATTGTTGTTTTTTTTCTGTGGGTGGGGTGGGGACCTTTAGGAGCCTCTTCCTACTCAGCTCAGATGTGCCTTGAAAGGATGTGCACATGAGGACAACTAAACTTTATTCCAATGTCTTTTGTTCCAATAGGAGGGCCCTAGCTGGGGGGGGGGGGGGGGGGTTGAACTTGTAACTGCATTCGCTTTGTGGTTTCCTTCAGGCGAACTTCTTCCTGTAGAGACAAGACCCAAAGCCCCGGTTGCCTGCTCGGGGCAGGTGAAACTTGCTGTTGGAAGCTCTTGGCCAATGACCACTCAGGGGAACCCAATCATATTTAACGATTCCTCTGATCCAAAGGGGCTGCTAATCTATTATCACCCTCAACATGACGCTGGGGCTGTTTGTTTGTTTTTCCGAAATTGGCTGCATCGATTCCTGCTCATGCTAAATGCTGCCTGGCTGTCTGGGAGGCGTTGAGGCGAGAGAAGACGAGAACTGATCAAAGACAGACTGCAGTTTTTCTACGCAGATGTCAGCCTTTGAGAAGATGCAGAAAGTGGGCCCCACGTGTTCCTTTTCTCCTCTGGCCTAACACAGTGCCTGGGATCGACCAGGAGTGTCAGAGTACTTTCAGAGCTGGAAGAGCCTGCAGACGCCATCTAAGCACCAGATGAGCCAACTGAGACCCACTTATGGGGGGGAAGGGTGGGGGTAGCTTCCGAAAGTCATCAGAGAGGTCCTGGCATCTTTTTCAGCCCTTCAGCCCCAGTGCCAGGCTCCTACAAGTTGCCCCCTAAATATTTCTGTACTTACTGATTGATTCTTAGACACAGCTCTTTCCAAGGAATAGAATTATGACACCACAGTGAAAAGGTAGGAATTCTTAGTAAAGAGGACAGTTTAGGAAAGGTCCTGGAGGCAAGAAAACTGAACATGTGGCTTAGCCAATGAATAGCAACTGCTAAGCTGAGTGCAGGGTACTCATTAGGGAGTAATGAAAGAGGGAGGCCAAAAGAAAGGGCAAGGCTACACGTGGAGAGTCCTGAAGGCCAAAGTGGGGCTTTGCATCTCTGCCCCTGCCCTTCTAGTAGCCCCAGATCATTTGCTCAAGACGGCATGGGTGACTCGGCTTGAGGTCTGCCATCTTCCTTGAATATGGCAATGTTCACCCATCCATTCATTTAGCAACTGTTCATTGAGTGACTACAGCATGTCAAGCATTGGGCCAGGCTCTGGGGATCCAATAGGGGTTGACACAGACAAGGCTCCTGACTTCATGAAGCTTCCATTCTGCCTAACCAGGCACAAATGCATGAACAATAGCATGATTACAGATTGCGCCGCAAGATCTGAAGAAAAGAAGCAGAATGGTGTGATACATGCCACGTTGTGGGAGGCACTTTAAACATGATGATCAGGGAAGGCCTCTCTAAGGAGGCGACACTGGAACTGGGACCTGAAAAAGGGAGGTGGAGCTGGCCTGGCAGAAAGTGGGAAAAGCCTGGCTCAGCTGGACAAAACTACATATAAAAGACTCTAAAGATAAAAGAGGAAAATAAAAGACTCAGAAATGACTCAGGTGGTTTCCGTCGTGAATAAGAAGAAATGGGAGGATCACAGGAAGGAGTCTTGGGTAGTAGATCAATGAAAAATAGAACCTACCTGATCCAACCTACAATGAAAGGATCAAGTCCTTCAATATCTACATTAAGCTCAACAGTTCTCAAACTTGAATGAGCATAAGAATCATTCAGCAAATCTGTTTTTTTATAAAAGCACATTCTTGGACTTTATCCTAAGAGACTTGGTGTATTTTTAACAGACCCCCCCCCCCTCCCCAGGTGGCTTTAATGCAGGTCAACACATTTGGAAAATCACTGCAATAAAGAGATGAGGCAGGAAGACCATGCTGCTGGGTACAGGAGGGGCAGGATGGCTGTGGGGTGTCAGGGAGAAGTGAGTCAGAGCATGTGAGGTGTACCATCGGTGTCTGCTGCCATAACCTGCTTGTGTCTGGACTCTTTGTGCCCAGATTGGCCAACTGAGTCATAATGACAGCAGAGAACACTAAAGGACTCGATTCTGGGAATCCTAGAATCCCTGAGGACATCAGGTTGGAGAATTGTTTAGAGGATGGAGGGAAATTATTGCTAATGGGACCCCAGGAATAGCCATCACACCCACATTTTCCTCCACCGCATCCTCTCAGATTCAGGTTAGAAGATAATTCCTGAGAAGATAGTTCAACGTACTGCATTTTTAAAGGGTTTCAGGTCCCACTGGACCCACTGAATGTCATTGTTAGCAAGGCGTGGGCCACAGAGGAACGCTCCAAAATAGGGCAAAGGCAGTGGCCAAACAATTGTCTGTGTCAGCCCAAACCCATCTGAGCAAATTACATGGAAAGTGAGCACGAGTCATTATGATTTATATAAATATAGGTTGCAGATTTCATTAAAATGAGGCCAGCTTTGCAGTTGTCACTTGCTGGGTTGTTTGCCTGGTCCTTAATCTTCATTTGCAGAAGCTGATTAGTGTCATAAGGGACTCCTTGTGGCCAGGAGTCAACCCAACCCTCGCCTTGCTTCCTTCCTTCCAGGACCTCAGCCAAGGGGATGCCGACCTGGGGACACAGCCTGGAAAAGAGCTCCAAATAGATCTGCTCAAGGTACCTGAAGACAAAGAGGGTACAGGCACACCAGTACGAAAGTGTTTTCAAATCAGAGTCCTTTCTGGGGCTCCGGGAGATGGGCACTCAGACAGAGGGGCACTCAGAGGGGGCGAATAGGATCATGATGGTCCCCCATGTTCCTGGCGCAGTAATTCAACAATTCATTTAAATTCAGTTATTAAGCCAACAATGGCAGGCAGTGAAAGAGACATCAGGGATACAAAGGCAAGAAATGAAAATGCTGAAATTCCTGGCCCCACAGGAATTTGCTCTGACTTAGAGGCTGGCACACAAGCATGATCTCAGGTTGAGGGTTGCGGGGAGACCTCATAATAACACTGCACCTGGTGCAGGGATTTGAGGCTTTAATCAAGCCAGTTGGAGGTTTTTTAAGTCTTGTGGAAACTCCATCTTCTATTTTCCCAAGTGAGGTCTGAGGCAGAGTCTCACACAATTGCCAGAGTAATCTTTCTAAAATGTCAATCTGACCATGTCACTCCTTGATTTAGGGCAAGGGACTGAAAAGTCCTTCTGTAAAGGGCCAGCTGGCTTGTATGTTAGATTTTCCAGATTAGACAGTCTCTGTTGAAACTACTCAGCTCTACCCCTGCTGAGCTAATGGAGCCAGGCATGAGTAGATGAACGGCCATGCCCTGTTCAGTGCGACTGCATTCACAAAATCAGGCAGGCCTCCAGATTTGGCTAATGGGTTGCCGTTCACTTACCCCTGCCTGCAAACCACTCAGAGGATCCCATCTCCTTTGCATGAGACCCCATAGTCTTCATAGTCTGAACCCCAACATTCAGTGGACCACTCCGTGCCTACCCCCACCATACCCTCTGCTCCAGTCAAGTGGAACTTCCCCATGCAACTGATGAATACTGTGGCCTTTTGCCATGCTACGTCTTCGTGCATATTCACCTCCTCTGAGTTGCCTTTCCTTTCAATCATCAATGAACGTTCTGTTTGTTTTTTATGTTCTAGCACAAATATCCCCTTGCTAGATCTGAATGTGTTTGTCCTCTCCAAATTCAAATCATAAGATTCTAATGGCCAATGAGATGGGGTTGGATGGGAGGGCCTTTCGGAAGTGACTGGGTCATGAGGGCAGAACTCCAAACAATGAGATCAATGCTTTAGTGAGCGATGCCCAAGAGGTTACGATGAGGAGTCTGCCACCCAAAAGATGGCCCTCACCTGACCATGTGGGCACCCTGATCCTGGATCTCCAGCCTCCAGAACTGTGGGGAATCCCCTTCTGTTGTTCATAAGCTGCCCAGACTACGGTACGCCAGACTAAGACACACCCCCTCTCAATTTTTTGTAACACCTGCTTATAGTAAAATACGGGTTACTTCTATGCTCATCCATGCCATCAGAGCCTGAGTTCCTCCAAAGTAAGGACCATGTCTTTATCCCTCTCCAGGTCCCAGTTCCAAGACTAAGAAATGTTTGATGAACAAAACCTACCCCATGAAGTGGGAGGCAGGCAACAAAAAGTAAATGTAGCTCTGTCCTTGTGTCTCCTGGACTGGAACTGTTATGGTGCATTGTAAGGAGATGTTACCCTTGTAGATAAAAGCCGCAATCCACCCTGGATGGTGTAGCTCAGTGGAATGGTGCCAGCCTGTGAACCCAAAGGTCACTGGATCGATTCCCAGCCAGGGCACATCACCAGGTTGCAAGCCAGGTCTCCAGCCAGGTCCGTAGCTGGAGGCAGGTGAAAGGCAGCCATACATTGATGCTTCTCTCCCTCTGGGCCTCTCTCCTTTCCCCTCTCTCTGAGAATAATAAATAAAATCTTTAAAAAATAAAGCCACAATCCATCATGTTTAGCCCTAGTTTAGAGGCAGCTCTACCAAATGCCTCATTCATCCTGTGGCTCTGGGAGTCAGCCACCCCAATATTCTGTCATTGTGCCTCCTGTCCCCCTGTTTCTTATTTTAAAGATTGTCACTCTGCCTCCCAAGGGTCAAACCTGAAAATCCCCTCTGTGAGGCTACCCTCTTTTCAGGTTCCTCTTCCTTTCCTTTCTCCTCCATCTTGTCTTTCTTGTTTTTCTTTCACTACCAAATGCCTCAGCCTCCGCAGTGGATTCAGAATTGTGGAGGGCCATTCATCGCTTATTTAGTAGCTGGAGGTTTTGAGAATCTTCCATGTATTTAGGATACACTAGTAAACAAGATAGAAATAGTCCAACCTCTCAAGAAGCTCAGAATTCATTAGGAGAGAAAATCAAGATATGGGTTGGTAAGTGTTACAGTTGAAGGCAGGGGTCATGGAAGGAGGAGCTTCCAAACCACATGTCGGGTGGTGGTAGGTAGAAAGTCAGGTCTGCCTTCCTTGAGTTAGGGGTTTCTGAGATAAAGCCTGAAGTGGGCCCACTAAGTAAGGGTTAGCCAGGTAAACAGGGACACAAAAAGAACTAGGCAAAACGACAGAAAAAGCAAAGACCTGAGAGTCTGAAAGAGCATGAATCCAGAGTACTAAGAATAATTCCTTGTCACAGAAAGCTATCGCATGTTCAGAGTGTATGGCATTTTGATCTGGGCCAGCATCCCTTTCCCAGAGGTCAAATCTGGTGGGTGAGGGGCCCCAGTAGAAATCTCAGAAAAGGGCAATATTTGGAGTCGTTTAGGTGGAAGCCACATCATTCCAACCAGCCTAGATTGCAGCAGGCTGGGCTCCCCCACCCAGTCCTAAACAGGTAGAGAGCCAGCAGTTTGTGCAGTCTACAAATCTGAATGAGCATTTGTCATGTGGAAGCAGATACAGTGGTGAGACAAACAGACATGAGCAGGCAGCTGTTCAGAAGCCCACCAAGCAGGCCAAAGGGGGTCAGGGGAGCTTAGGGTCAAGTTCTTGCAGTAGCAGGGTCACTGAAGGTTATTGAGAAAGACAGACAGAATGAGGAAAACAGAGAGAAGGGAAGACCCCTGGTGGTGGGAACAAGGGTAGCAAAAGTCTAATTCCAGATGCCACTCACTAGTGTATTGGAACTCATCCCTATTCCCCCTGCCCACCTTGGATGCTGCTGGTTCTTGACGTCACGGTTGCTCTGCACCATCACTGATGTCCCCTGGGTCAATAGTCAAATGATTCCGAAAACCTCAACAGCTTAGTTGGCCCCACAACATTCTAGAGGCAAGGCTTCATTTGGGTTGTTTTTGCCAGGGGTGTGCTTTCCTTTCTTTCAACACGTGGCCACCATTTTGTTCCTTAAATTAAAAAGCAGAAAAAACCCTCCAAAACCTCCACTATGGTCAGGTTCCTTTCATAGAAATCCCTTTTAGTTTCCTTCTTTAACCTTCAGTAGTCTTTCCCTGAATACCTGGCAGGTCTCCTTCTGGGGCTTTCGGGCTCCAGGGCTAAGAGTTCAGCCCCTGAGTGGGCCTCCCCACACGGAGAACAGACAACCAAGGCTGTCTGCTAGGGCGGATTTACATATTCAGCAGCCCTTCTTCTGTTTCCCCCTCTCCATTCCAGGCAGAAGGGGCTGCAAGTGCCTCTGATCTCCAGTGGCCTGTGGCCAGGAGGTGGAGAGAGAAAACCGCTTTGCTGAAGACCCAAGGGAAGGCCCAGCTGGGGCTGCTGGAGTCTTATCAAATGAGACACAGTTACAGCACTTTTTATTTTAATAAGTAATTCAGGGGGAAAAAAAAATATGTAAGTAAGAATATGAAATTAAATTTGCCAAATATGCTGAGAGTGGGTCCTTGGAGGAACATTATCTCTACCGCATAGCCAAACACATCAACTTTGGGGGTGCCTGGCCGTTATCACACGGCATAGATGAAATGGGTTTTTTGCGTCGCCAACATTCTCTGGCACCAGGAACAGGAAACCTCGGTACATATTTTAGGAAGCACGATTCCAAACCGTGAGGAAGGGTTCCTGGGGCCTCTTTATGGATGTCGCCACCAAGACTAGTCCAAGTCTCGCAACTGATGAGACTTGCGGAGCCACGTGGGGGGGAGGGGGCCTTGTGGTGAGAGCAGGCATACCCCGGTGCCCCCAATAGGTTGGCTTGTCTCAAAGTTGGGGCTGGGGAGCTTGTGAGAAACACTGAAACGTGCTAGCATGTTTTATTTACTCCAAAAGGAATGTTCGTTCATTCTAGGGGACAATTTTCATTCATCTGCATGTATAAACACATACGTGCTCATTACCCAAAACTGTCATTGGATTTGGGAAGAATATGGCATAGTCATGCCACCGCCACCAATTACGGGCAAATGTCAAATGCTGTTAAAGGGAGAAAAATGTGGATGTGCCAAAAAGTTGCCCTGTAGGGAGAAGGTAGGACAAAGGCTTGAGGACCTACTGCTCCTGTCACTACCTTAGTGACAGGCACAGATGCCAAATGCCAGGTTACTAGGTGTTGTCAGAACAAAAACAGCCACCACTCCATTTGCAAAAGCTATGCCTTCAATTGCCGCTTTATTCCAGATGCCCACACATAATCATTTAAGTGTTTACCACTGGGTACCATAAGCTACTTGTTTTCTATTATTCTAATGGTAACCCGGTCTTCACTGCCTTCCCCCAAGATGGTCACATAACCTAGCTCAGAATTCCAACCCTGGGAGTCTAGTGCCTATAACTATTTTAAGTACCAACTATTGTGCTCATTAGGGTATAGTCACAGATGACAGGACTCCTTTAACAGTTTCTAAGAGATTTAAATAGGGAATTATTGGGGGAGCTGTAGAATTGGCTACCTGAGGAACCATACCACCTCTCTCACAAGAAGGCTGCTAGAGAGCAGGGAGGCACTACAGAGACTTCGTTCCAAGGTCATATTGAGGCTTCAAGATCAGCATCAGCAACTTGGTGCTTCCTATGTGTTAACCTTCCCTGTCTAACTTAGGACTGACTGCAACACCAAAACTGTATCTAAAATCTTAGCTGCAAGGGAATCTAGGAAATGTCATTTTTAGTGTTCTGGTCTCTGCAGCACTGAAGGAAGAATACTTAAAAGAGGTGGCCAGTGAACGTGGAGGCAGCAGCCTGCAATGTTTACTTCCTTACCACTGTGAGTTTCATGCAAGTTCCCAAACTATGGATCAACTGGCCAAGCATCTGTTGAGGTCTCTGTGTGCACAAAGCACCTTGAAGAGGACAGGAATGGACGAGGTGTGTCTAAAGTAACGTGTTCACTAGTTTTACAATCTACTTGGATTAATGCTCTGGAATGGAGGTAGCCCTGTAAGGGGAATCCTTTGCAAATCTTACATGATAGAGCCTTCCCTCAGAACTTTGCTAGGCCTCCTCTTAGATATAGCTTCTACCTCATGAGCATACACTCAAGTGTGCACCATGAAATCAGTTTCATAAGTCTAAATTCACCTGTCAGAGGACTGGCTCATGTTTATTGTGTGCCAGCCACTGTGCTGCATTCTTCACACGCACTATCTTATTTCAACTTCAAAACAACTTGTTCTGCGGAATAGGTACTATTACCATTGCCATTTTACCACAAGAATTGGAAGCTCAGAAAACCGAAGTGACATCCTCGAAGTCACACATCTTCTAAGTATCAGGTAGGGTAAGGGAACTGAAGTTGCGGCTTCAAAGACCACTCTCTTCCAGTAGCATTACATTTCTTGTCTTAACGAAGAGAATGGAACTGTTCTGTTTGCCCCACACCCATCATATCTCCCAGGTTGGGATCCCAGTGGCTCTTCCCAAATAGGGCATTCTCTCTTAGTGCACAGAGATGCCTTTGATATGATTATTCTTACTGAAGAAATTCAGGAGACTATGACCTGAAACCTGCAGCCAGTCTTGGGAAAGGAGGGAGCAGGAAAGTTCTAACTCGTGGCCTTATTACTTTCATATACCCGAAGCTTCCCTGGAAAATGGGGATAATAATCAGCTATGGACAATCATCATCAGATGTAGCAATAATTTTCAAGATTTATAAGGTGAACTGTGCTTATTTAAAATTTAACCCTGGCTGGTGTGGCTCAGTGGATTGGTGCCAGCCTGCGAACCCAAAGGTCACTGGTTCAATTCCCCAGTCGGGGCACATGACCAGGTTGCAAGCCAGGTCTCCAGCCAGGTCCATAGCTGGAGGCAGATGAAAGGCAAATCATACATTGATGTTTCTCTCTCTTTCTTCCTTCCTCCCTGCCCTTCTCTCGGAAAATAATGAAGTTTTAAAATCTTTTTAAAAATTATTTTAAATATAAAAATAACATAAAAATAAATAAAATGTAGACATGTGGCTTCATTAGTAGTATTTGGCCACTGTTCGCATGTTAACAGAGAATTCAGTCCCTCCTCCACTTTCTTCCTTCCTGATAACAATCTCATGTTGAGATTCAATACTTCAGCTCAGTTCCGTTTTGATTTCTGGCTCACCCACTTACTAGTAGTGGGGATTATAGCTAGTTTCTTATTCCCTATTAAGCTTCATCCTTCTCAAAAGTAAAATGGTGATGATAATAGAATTTATGTTATAAGTTTATTTATAGAGTTTTGAACAAATAAACCTGATAATCCATTGAAAGCATTGGCATACTCTTTGGCAAGTAGTAAACACTGAATAACGGTGAAATATTAGTTATTAATCACACATAAAACTCTGCACTGGGTACGCTGAAAGTTCTCCCCTTTGCTAATGCAACAAGCATTGTCAGAGTGTAGGGAATTAAAAGGGAAACTGATAGGGTCTCAGCCCTTCAGTTGCTCACCATGTGGTGGAAAGACACCTATGAACAAATCGATGGAGGTGAAAGTCGATGGCATTCATCCACAGTGTATATCTCTCCTGGCCACAGTGCAGGAGTGGAGTGCGTGGATAGCTCTACTTGGCTATGCTCTCTGGGGAGGCTTCAAAAAGATGATGCTTGAGATGGATCTAGAAAGATGGCTTCCAGCGGGTGGAAAGAAAGAGAATTCTAGACAGAAAGAAAAGTGAGGACAAAAGCAAGCTGACGTGAAGGGAATAAGTAGGCCATGGGGCACACCTCAAGCATGGGAAGCAGGATTTAGAGTCTGGCCAGTGATCGCCATAAGCAGGTCCCTACAATGTCAGCTAACATTGCTGCTAACCATGTGAATCCAGGCTCCACGTGGCCCAGCCCCTGCGCAGGGTCACAGGCAAAGAAAGAGTCTAATTGCCACAAGTTGATCAATAGCAATCAAATCTTTCCCAGCTATTTACTTCAAAGTGGCAACTCCAAGAATTGCCACAGTCGACTCCAAGAATTCCTAATACTCTTTTTTAGGTTGGGTCCCACTCCCCCAAAGTCTCAGACCCAGAACCCACAACACACCTAGCCTCCCTGTCTCTTTCCCCAAGTCCCTGCCTGCAATTCCCTCATGTCCATGCTCCTGCCTCTGCCCCAGCAGCAGCCACCCCCTAGGCACCGGCTTTGCTCACGCCTGCTGGCAGGCCACCTGGGGCGCACCTGGGGTTCTCCAGCTGGTTGTGCTCCAGGATAGCACAGCTGAGGCACTGACGTGCTGGTAGAGCTCACAAGGTTTGAGGAAAAAGAAGCTACCTCTAGCTCAGTGACTCCTAGAAAGAACCCTTTGGCAGCAAGTGGTCCATGGTTTGGGATGTGCTGTTTGAGAGCATTTGGACAGATGGAAAAGGAGAAAGAGACCATTTGGGGTGTGGAGGGACAGCAGAGAATGGTAGACCCAACAGTGACAGAGCATCCTCTTACATGGGGCTGGTTGTGTTGGCTTTCTCTCAGCATGCCTTTGGTATTCTGCTATTTCCCCCATGGCTTTAGAGATGAAATTAAGGCCTGGAGAGGTGGGGTGGGGGAGGATCAACAGATTCTTATGTAAAATTCAGAAATTTACCTGAGTATCACTTCTTTGACCAGACTTACAATATAGAGCCATCCCTTCCAGGAAACTGGTGTTACTAGCCATGAGTGTGACTATGGGTATGTGCGTATAAAAGGCAGGTGTGTGTTTGTGTCTTCCTTTGAATGGGACTGATTCCCTGGGGTAGGCACTTCAGGATCTCTTTACCAGGAATGAAATTGGGGGGAAGACTGGAATTCGAGTTTTCAGGATTGGAACTAATGCTAATTCTACCCGGACTCTTCCAGGTACAAGTACTGTGGCAGGTGCCGCGGGTAGCCTCTCTGAGCCTCGGTTTCCCAGCCTGTAAAATGGAGCGTGTAATTAATTGCACCCTCCCACCTGCATCATTATAAGGATGGACTGAGACAATGTGTGCAAATTACTGAGAAGGGGGACAGGCACCAGGTCCCGGCTCAGTCAGTGGTAGCTAATATTATTAGTTCTGTTGAACAAACAGATTTTGCAGGCACCCTGCCGCAAAGACATTCTAATATGCTTAATGTCCACTTCAATCTGATTTATTGTGCTTATCTTGCCTTCTGGGCCATGGGCAGTACTTACAGGCAGAAGGTTCTATTGGCAACAGCAGCGTTTGATAACGTGGCCGCCTGGGGCCATTCGGCTGTCCCTTCCCCGAGATGGCCGTGCTGCACAGCCCTGGGGGGACAGCAGGGCCCGGCCAAGTACCCCTGGAGCCAAGCACATGGGCAGCAGGGCCGGCACAGCGCCCGTCCTGCCTGGGCAAGGCGAGCCGGCAGATCCGCTGGCTGCAGACGGCATGTGGCCGGGAGAGAAGTAGCCGCTGGTGTCAGGGTTTGTTGGTTGCATTGCGTCTGGGCACCGCATTCTCCCACCGCCCTGGAATAGCTCTTGCTGTTAGAAACGGTCCCTTTCCGCCTCTCATTTCATGGCAATTTCTTTCCCAGGGACAAAGCCTGGCGAGGTTACGCGAGTTGGTGTTCAGTAAAAGGCCCTTGTGCTGTGCCCAGTTCTCCAGCTGGACTGCTCTCTAGATGAGAAAGAAAATTAACTTGGCCAGGTTCACCCCGTGAGCCCATAAGCTCAGTAGGGCTGGACCTTCCATTTGGACATCAGCTTCCCCCATGAAACCTTCTCTCTTAAAGGCACAGCAACACCTTTCATTTTGTTCCCTACCTGCCAGAGAACTCACTAAAACACGCATCCATTCACAGAGCAAGTTGACGGCAGTGTGTCTTCCTCTGCGTTTCAAGCTTCACAGTGTTGGGCAGTGGGAAAGCGTAGTCTTCGCTGTTACAAACCTTGATTCTGAATCTGACTTTGTTGCAACATAGTTTTGTGACCTTGGACAAGTGATTTCCCTTTGCAGAGCTCAGTCACCTTGTGCGTACAATGTGGATAACACAGCCTCACCCTTCCTGTTGCAGAGATGAAAGGAGTTAAGTTATGTAAATTACTCGATACTGTGCCTACAGCATCATCATAAGTTCTCATTAAATGTTTTCGCTGTTGTTCCATCTAACTAGATGCAGAATGAATAAGCTCATATCGCTTTTAATAGTACAGTTCATTCTTCAAGCGTCCCTTCTGCCCAGAGGCCCAGGAGGCCCAGAGTTTCCCTGGTGGGCCTCTCCGTTGCCCCTGAATGGTCAGAATTCCGTAATCAGCACCCAGGAGACAGCCCTGCTAACACACGCTTCCCAGACAGCTGGGGACCCAGTCAGCAGGTGGGCCCCGTTCCTGGTGTTACTTCCTACCGCCTGTGTATGGCTGCAGTGAAGCCAGCACTAGTCTGGGGGTGTTTTCTCCAGGATGCAGGCTGGAGGGCAAGGCAGACTCCATCGCCGGTGGGGAGGCAGAGATCTGAGGCCCAGAGGCCACCTGGGCCTGTCCCTCAGGTACAGTGACTCTGGAACTGCACGTACTGGTTCTGATCCTTGCGAGAGCTGAAGCTAGCTGGTTAGCTCAGACTTGCTGGTGTCCAATGCAAGGAAAAGTAGGGTCAGGACACTGCAGTGGGGAAGGTGCAGACTCAAAGGCCAGATGGTCTGTTCTAACGTGGCATTTCCTGTGCACCATTCAACCATTTTCTTAACCACTCTGTGCCTCCATCCCCTCATCTGATAAGGGGGGTCTCATTTGTCATTTCTAAGGCAGTGGGGCAGGTTGAATGGGTTGACACACGCAAAGCACTAAGAACAGTGCTCGGTGTACACAAAGCATGCCATAAATGTGAGCTTCATAAACACGAGTTCTAGATTTACTGCTGTGTACATACATGAGCACGGGCAATTCATTCAGTCTCGATACCGCTGGCGTTGTCCTATGGAAAAGGCAACGGATGGAGGTATAACCATGTCCTGAGTCCTGAGATCTGCTTCCCAGTCTCAATGTGCCCCTAATTCGCTCCGGGTATCGGCCAGGCATTCTGTCTCATCGAGTCTCAGTATTCTCGCCTACGAAACAAGAGGGCAGGATCAGATCATCCCTGCAATCCTGTTAGTCTGAAGATAGATGTTTCTATTATCTCCATCCATTTTGCTGACTCCAGCTCAATAGCAATGATCCTTTAAATCCATAATGTAGTTTTTATTGTTCATAGCTAATTACAATTACTTCGTGGGGTTTTATCGGATGGAAACATGCAGAACGTCTCCTTCGCTGTTTTCATCAACCCCGTGAGAGAACAACACTGATGAGAACCCCTGATATTGTTTCAATGCTTATTTTACATCTCTGCTTCATTTCCTCTCCACCATAGCCCTTGGAGTTTTAGCCTTGTTCCCATTACTCAGATGAGGAAACCAAGACTCAGCAGTGTAAGAAGCTCAGTGCCACACAGCTGGCAAGTGGTGGAGCTGGGCTTCAGGAATGGGCCTGTTTGGCCCATTGAACAGGACTAAACCTGTCTTACAAAGGGAGATGCTGAGACTCAGTCAGCCAATCACATGGCCAAGTTCACACACAAGTTAGCGGCACAGCTAAGATAAGAATCCAGGCTTTTTCTCACCTGTCTGGCTGTGCTGCTCCCTGCAGCCTCTCAGACCTGCTTGCTGGTGCAGGCGCTGCATACAGATGAGGGCTGATTTGCATTCCTTTCCAGCTACCCTGCAGATTTACTCCCTCTCTGCTGCACACCTCTAACAACCACAACCTTCTGAGTCTACCACCTGGGCTTCAGGGACCTGTCCTCTTTCTCTGACTCACTCCCTGGCCCTGAGAAACTAAGACGACATCCTGCCCATGAGCACATCAGAATCAGACCCCAGTGAGGGCCATCATGAGCACAGGCAGGACGCTGGCATATGGTACTGCTTTACCCAGTAGGAAAACCAGAGACAAAGGTCCCTAAGTGCAGATGACACAACCACCCAAAATGAGACAATCCAAGATAAATCCCAGGGCTGGCAGGAGTTACACAGGTTCTGGAGGGAATTTTCAAGGTTAATTAAATGTGGAATAATATATAAGTGAATGGAACCCCCTGGGCAGAGCAGGGAGGTACTGTGTAATGGATTCATGCGGCAGCTGTCATTTTGGTACCAAGTCTCAGACAATATCCTTGAAGGAGAAATCCAGGTAGGAAACTCTGCTGTGTTTGAAATAGAGGGTTAAGATTTCATTGGAAAATTTAATGAATTCATTAATGAAAGGTAAGTAAGAGAGCTGAAGGGCCAGCTACAAGGCTTAGCACGTAGTATAAGTTCAATGGGTGTTTGTTGAATTAATTCATCTATTCCTTGGGTCAAGTAGGTCCCAAATAGCTGCAATAATGCCAGGTTAAGTGGTAGGATTTACAATTAGACAACTTTGAATCTCAATCGTCAGGCTACTGCCCACTCATTCCCTCAATCTAGAGCTGTTATCTAGTAGAATCCTCAGTTTCTCTATGTGGACAATGTACCTAAGACATTTCTTTGAAAATTAAGTGAAGTCTAGATAAAATAGTTTAGTAATTACCACCTCCATTTTTGAGAGATGAAAGCCTCTTGGCCGATTGGATGCAGCTGAGAAGAGTCGTTTTAAACTGCACGTATCTATTCATTCAAAAGTCTGGTATTTGAAGGAGTGGGCCTGGTCTTGCCCGCAGACTGAAGGCATCATGCCAGCAAGCTTGAAAGGGCAGAGTTCAGCCCGAATACAGGAGAGTTATCAGTTAACTGAATACTTCTGCTTTGGGGAACGGTACCAAGGAGAAAATTCTGCATGTTGATGTGGTCCCCTTGGAGTCACACCTCTCCAGAGAGGTCGGGTTTCCCTGAAAGGGGGTGACAACCCAATTGCCAATCTGATGAGAAGAGCAGGTCTGGGGTGGAAAGTGAGGCTGCAGAAAGTAGGCCTCGATCTGGGTGGGAAGCGGACATCTTCTTTCTGAACCACCAGGTGCTGAGGGCCTCAGGGCTGGGAATGAAGACCTGCTCAAGGACATGCTCCTGGTGGACCATGTTGTCCCTGGTCCTCTGACCTGTGGGGATGGCCTGGAAGCTGAGCCAGGAGACACCCAACAAAGAGTTTCATGGGTGGATCTCAGCCTGTAGAGACACATCTCATAGATCTGGGTCCAAAATATGCTAACATAATTAATGTAGATGCTTTGTCATATTAATGTAAATGTGATGATAATGTGTCCCCACAGCTAGGAAATTCAGAGCAGCTACCATAGAGAGCTTATATTTATTTTTATTTCATGAGAACTGAGAACCGTGTAATGAACACAATTGCTATAATCACATTGGCTTCCTGAAATCTTGGAGTAAAATTTTTGATCAACTCCAATACTCATTGAAAATTGTTGACCAAATGCCTACTTTCAATATCTGTTTCCTAGCTGCACTGTTCTTTTCCTAAAAAAAAATTGTTTCTAATTTATGCTCTTGTCTTTTTTTATGTTCTCTTGTAAAATGCATGAAATTCTTTCTGAAAGGAGACAGGGTATAATTAAACTGTGTGGTACAACTGTCAAAGGACACTGACACCATCCTGAGATGCGTTGATCATCATTTCTTACACTCACATAGTCTTACAATTTACAAAGACCTTTTACATCCATTATTCTATCTGATCTGCAGAGCAACATTTTCAAGCAAATAGGGAATATTTTCCTCATTTTATCGAAAGAAAGCTGAGGCTCAGTATGGTTAAGAGATTTGCTTGAGGGTGTATCTTGGACTTGAATCCATTACAATCACACTCATTTTCCTTCCATAACATAAAGCTGAATCATACATCTAGAATCGTAGAATTCTCATTGTACCATTTGGAATGTGGTTTAATTCTGTAAGCCTTAGTGTACTGTCAACATAATGAAGAATCTGAATGTCATGTCATGTGAAGAATTATCCAATGACCTAGGATTAATAGTGCAGATACAATTTTGACATTGGCATGTTAGCTAACTTAAAGCATTGCACCATGTTGGAGGGTACCCATTCTTCAATTCTTAAGTGGTACAAATTGATCCAATGAACAGATGACAGAGGAATCCCATGACATCACCTGCCTGTCCACAAGATGTCTCCAACATTCATACTACCTGTGTCTGGATAACTTTGGCTTTAAGAAATAAAAATCCCAGCTTAAACAGGATTAAACAATGGGATATTCTACTACATAGCTGGACATCAGGAGATACGGGTGGAGAGGGGTCCAGGCATGACTGTTAGGAGTTCAACAATATCATTGAGGACTGACTGAGTCCTTGCCATCTCACTCTGCTGCCAAGATCAATAGCTTCATTATGCCTGACCAGTGTTATTGTCTCAAACTGGACTATATACTTTACTATTCATCTCCACTAAGGAGGGGGCAAAACCCTTCTCTGTGCATAGAGCATAATCTTTCCTCTCTATCTGATTGGTTCAGCTTAGGTAATGGCCCAACCCCAGGCCAGTAACAGTCACCAGGGGAGTTCTGCACCCTGATGGTATTAGGCTAATCAGGAGTTAAGCATGGAATTTCCTTCGAGTTAGAGTGGCTTCCCCTGAGTCACATGGACTGCATGGTTGATGAGTAGACACAGGAATAAAATCTGATTTCTGTTGAAGAGTATAAGGATTGTAAGGCAGCCCACAGTGTTCACCACAGTCATAACAGCCTTGGAGCCCTTTTTCATCACCCTGGCCACATGGTAATTGAATTGTAATCCTGTCTGGTCAGAGTAAGCCTCGTGTCATTTGCTTGATTGACTGGAATAAGAGCTTTCTCCCTTCCTCTGTGTGATGATGGTGTGGGGCTAGAAGGCCCTAGAACTGCCCTAGCCATTTTTAGTTAGTACAAAGGGAAAGCAGCCTCAGGAGGATGCTGACATCCAGAGGATGTGAGGGCACAGAGAATTTTCAAGAACTGGGACAGAACCCTGAGCACACAATGGGTCTTTTACCAAACAGTCCTTCGAATTCACCCTAACATGGAACTTCTCAGCTACTGAGTTGACCAGTTCTCATTATCTTAAAATACAACTCCAGTTGTGCTCTGTTTCTTGCAACATGAGGTAGCCTCACTGACAGAGCAGAATCTAATTCAATCAATAGGAAATGTTTCTAATCATCAGAACTGCCTCCAAAATGAAACAGGCCAACTCCTGTTCACTTCTGTCTTCCATTGCTAGAGATGTTCGTGCAGAGACTGGCCAACACTCTGTCCAGGATGATATAAAAAAGGGATTTCTACATGGGTGGGAAGATGAAAAACTACCTTAGAGGATGAAAAACTACCTTAGAAGAATACCTTTAATCCAGACATGCAAGAGGAAAGTAGAAAGTGCACTAAAACACATTGAAGAGACTCCAAATCAATGTCAAAAGTACTTGGATAAAAGATGAGGGTTTTCCCCTCTGAAGCAGAACTAGAGGCATGATTCTTTCATTTTTTTCCTTTGGTTCGTTCATTTGTACTTTGATTCACTCATTTATTCAACAGATTGCACATGTGCAATCAGCACATGTTCACATGTGCACTCAGCTCTAAAACACAGGAATAACCAATCACCAGGAGCCTGTTTTCATGAAACTTACCTTCCAGCAGTCATGCTCCAGGGGAAGGCATGGGCTTCAGATTCTGACCTCTCCTAGACCTGTAACCTTGGGCTGGTTTCCCTGGTCTTCAAGTTTCCCATTGGCTGAATGGGAGCAATAATACCTACCTCATTCTGTGGCAGAAAGATTAAATGAGATGATGCATATATATAAAATACCTAATAAAGGCCAAGAATGAAGAAGTTAATCAATAAAGGGTATTTTCCTTGCATGCTTAAACCACTAATAGCCATGGGTTTAGAAGAAAACTCCAACATTTCACCCTCTGCCTGATCTCCATGAAGCTCAGACATAGTAGAAAGTATTGTAGAAGATGATGTAGAACTCAAAGAAATTGATCTGAATGGGTCAGATCAACATAATTTGAATGAGAGAGGCATAATGTGTCTAAGTTCATGTGTTTATTCAGTGTTTCAACAAAAATGTATGGAGCATCTCTCCACTGAATTAGCAATTGTTCTAGATGCTTGGAACCTAGCAGTGACCAAAACAGAAAAGTTTCTTTTCTTGTTGGACTTACATTCTTACAAGAAACAAAATGTAGGGTAATTGTCATAATGCTACATGCCACTAAATGCTACATAAATGTTCTAATAACTTGCCCTAAGGAAATGGGGAAGAAGAACAGGGACCCAAGGGTTTGGGTAGCCAGAGAAGCCTTGAGGGGGAATACGGGCAACCTGGAGCTAAAGAAGAACATGCTAAAGCCCTGGGGTGCTTTTTAGTAAATGGGAAACTGTGATGATAACTTGTAGAGTTTGACATCTGAAACCTCTGCAAAGCGATTGCATTCTTGGAGGGTGTTGATGAAGCAATGCATGAAAGCATCTTTTGGGAACTCCCATAGGGTCATTTTATAATTGAATGGAAAGATTCAACTGAGTTTAAGTCCTGGCTTTACTACTTAGTAGGTCACTTTGTGCAATCTATATCGTAGGTCATAGAGTTGAGATGAGGGCTGAGAGAAATTCTGCGAAGTAATCAGTACATAGTAAGCCTAAAAAAATTGTTACTACTACTATCACCACCACCACCATGATATTAAGATACATTAACCAAATGTGTTAATTTTCTATGGTTTCTATAGCACATTACCAAAAACTTAGCAACTTACAATACCCATTTATTTACTCACAGTTCTGTAGTTCAGAAATCTGTGTGCACTTAGCTGGGAGCTAGCAATGACCAAAACAGAAAAGTTCCTTTCCTGTTGGACTTACATTCTTACAAGAAACAAAATGTAGGGATATCACAAGGCTGAATTCCTGGTGCCAGTGGGGCTGAGCTGTTATGTAGAGGCTCTTGGGAAGAATCCACTTCCAAGCTCATCTAGATTATTGGAAGAATCAGTTCCTCGTGGTTGTAGGACTGAGCCCCGTTTCTTTGCTGTCAGGCCATTCTCTGCTGAAAAGGCAGGAGGGTGCTGCATTCCTTCTCACATAGCCCCTCCATCTCCAAACCAGCCACATTGCATCTAACCCTTCTCACACTTGAAATCCCTCTGCTTTCCACGTATGTTACCAGCCAGGGAAAACTCTCTGCTCTTGAAAGACTCATGCAATTATGATAACCCCACCTGAACAATCTCTCTATCTCACAGTTCACTGATTAGTAACCTTAATTACACCTGGAAAATACCTTTTGTCTTGTAGCATCACAGGGTGTGATATCATATTCACAGAGGAGGGAATCATAAATGGGGAAAAATCATTGAGAATCATCTTAGAATTCTTCCTACCATACCAAGTAAAGACTTCTCAAAGTCCTAATTAGTGTGACTGCAGAATGTGATGGGAAAAGAATCAAACTGGAGAACAGGAGCGATGGGATTTGGGTGGCCATATTGAACTTGTATTCAATTAGCACCTACCCTTTCCCAAATATATCTCTGGACAGCTGACCTGATCCAGTACTTGAGTAGCCTATACTATTCCAAGACAGTGATATGGGTCCAATGACCAATATGCAATACTGATTTGGGTTCCTAGTATATCACCAACATACTTGTTATGGTTCCAGCATTAACTTCAGACTTGATGAATGCACCTCATTTGTTATCATTCAAGCCACTAAGGACAAGATTGAGTAGAACAGAGACCGGGAGAGCTGGTCATCTAGCCTCTAGTCACTTCCTCCAGATATTACTTCTTGGATATCCTGAGGGATTCAATCAATTTCTTGATGAAGTCTAGTTATCCTCTTTCCCCCACAGGTCCCTCCTCTCCAGCCCCTAATCTTGGCTCCTCGTGCCTCACCATTAGGCATCAGCAGCTCTGGGTTGGGAATTGGCAATTTTTAGCAGTATGGTGGTGATCACAGATTATTGGAGCAGGACAGGAGATAAAGTGTAAGGTGTCACCTGGTGATGAGAGAACTGGTTAGAGACCATATCATATTCACTCTGGGTTCCATTGGCTTATTTGTAAAGAATGTAAAAAGCACCATGTTTTCCACATTGCAATAATGGAGAAAGACAGAAGAAATAATGTTTCCTGTCTTTTTTATTGAATCTTTCTGGTTGCAGAGACCCGAGAAATTCTGGAGACATGACCAATAGGGATAACAATATGTGTCCCACAAAGAAATTACCTAAGGATAAAATAAGATTATGTGTTTAAAGGTCAGACATAATCCATGGACCATGATACCAGCAATTTACTTAGGCTGGGAGACTTAAAAATGGTAAATGCAATTTTTATTATTTTTAAAATAACTCTTTATCCATTTTTTCTTTTTTTAGGTTCTAATATCCTGTTGACTAGTATTTGCCTTTTTTTTTTTTTAAATGAGATATTTCCCTAAAGGAAAAGGAAACAAAAAAGAAAAAGATTAAAAAAGGATGGTTTTCTTACTGTTACATAAAAATTTTACAGTTTTTACAGTTCAACTGGTCAAGTTACTCCTTCCTTGCGTATCTTTTTATTCCAAAAATGTCTAAAGAAGCCACTTTTGCCTAGTGTGATATCAGCTCAGGAATGGGCAGGCAGAACAATGGGACAAAATAGATAGCCCAGAAACGTATCCCAGTATGTATGAGAATTTAATAGGTGATCAAGGAGACATCACACATCAATGGGAAAAGGAGGGATTATTTAACAAATGGCGCTGGGACCTCTGGGTAGCAAGTTAGGAGGGAAAAAAATCAATTTGGGGCTGCTACTTCACGTCATGCAGATAAATCAATTCCAGATGGGTTAAAGAATTAAATATAAAAAATATCAAATCTTAGGAAGATTACAGGAAAAAGGAGACGTGAATAAGAATTCAATCTCCATCTGAGCAAGAACTTCCCAAGCTTAGAGCCATAGAATAAGACGCAAAGGAGATCAACAGATTAAATGGCAATTTAATTTTTTAAATCCTGACATGCAGGCATACAAAAGCCACAATCAGACTTGAAATAATAGTTGCAGCAAATATTTTAAAAGTGTTCATTTTTCTATAAATAATTCTATCAATATAAAAGAACAGTAAGACCTAGGTCAATAAATGAGCAAAGCCACTCACAAAAAAATCATACTTGATTAAAAAAACACGGGACAAGACATTAGCTCACAAGTGGCTAAGAGTATGCTATATTTTTAAAATAAAGTATGGATTCAAAAACCATAGAATTAGCAGAATTATTTTAAAATAAGAACATTTGTGCTCAATCCTGATGAAGGTACTGAGGAATTATCACATTTACCTACAGCATTGAGTAGTATGAACTTGTGTAATACTTTTATAAAATATCTTCATAACTGGTACTAAGACACTTGCAAAGATTTCAGTAATTTTAAGCTGCATTTTCAATTTTTGACTCTAAGCTAAAAATAGTTTATATGTTAAAGTGAGAAGAGAAACATAAGAAGTAGCCATTCACAAGAGGTTCTCTGCAACATACTTTAAAATAATCAATACTTATAATATTAATAGGAAGAAGGAAATAGTTACTTATAGTATATTCACCCACACTGTATATGGTATTAGTAGGTGGATCAGCAATAAGATATCCAAAGGAAACAGATGATGAATTCAAATGAGAATAATTGGAGGCATGTTCAGGAAAGAGCCTGTTTACAAAGGTGTAACAGGGTGTAGAGAAAGTTAGGACTCAGAATCAGTAAAAGAAGAGCTGTGGCGAGCCCTAAGCCTAATGAGCTGAGGGAAAGGCAATTGCCAGAACTTTGAAAGGACTTGATAGGAGGTGTGGCCAAGGGACACAGCCATCCTGAAGCCACCCCACAGAGAGGGATCCAGGATGATAAATATTCTAATAACATCTTTCTTTATGTCCCTCATAACTTCCCAGGATCCTCTGTTGTCTAATGTGAGTAAAAGCTGAAGGACAAGCCCAGCTTCATCTTTTGATGAACTCCGCACTAACCAGCCTTCCCTGAGACAGAACAGGGAGAGAGGGACATAAACAGATCACGAGAGATTGCGTGAAGGCATCCAATACCATGGAGAAAAACAGTGTAAAAGTCTGTCCTTACGACATGAACTAAATATGAAAAATCTTTAGGAAAAAGAAGAAATACACTGAAATACTAAGTTTTGTGTTAGGCTCATAAGATTATTAGTAAATTTTCCCTTTCTTCCTATTTTCCACATGTGAGGGTTGCTGAACTAGGTAATAAGTTATTTTTCTTCAATCTTGCATCTCCAGCCCAGAGAAGGGTGTTTGGTACCTGACAGGCATTTTGGTAAAATTTAGTCTGTTGCTCCCATTGTTGTCCTATTGTTGGAAAGTTTTCATCTCCAGCCCCAGCCCTTCCCATAGAGTGGTGTTAACTCACTTTCACCTAGTATTTAAAATGTTAGCCATAGCCGGCAACCTTCATGTTAAGATATCTGGGATCAGGGAGGAGGTAAACAAGGGAAACAAATCACTCACCTAAACAACCATCCTTCCCTGCCTGGTTCTAGCCACAAAGTCTAGGTCAGGAATCATGGCCAACTGTTGCCTTTTCCTTTACATTCTCTCCACACCTTGGGAAGATGGGGATCCGGACCAGCTTTCACTTCAGTGGGAAGGAGTCTTGAGGGGTCTTGCTTTATCAGTTGCAACAGTTTTCCACTGACGAAGGTTATTGGGCAAGGGTGTTCTTGGGGTGCCTCAGTAAATCCCCTATGTTCTAAACATGGCCTTATGGTGTAGCAGCAACTTTCCCACAGGAACTGGGCCAATCATGCTTGTAAGTTTATGGATCACTTCTCCTCGTGTTGGTTTGTCAACATGAAGAGTTCAAAAAGGTCAGAGAACAAACTCAGCTTGTAAATCATTAGAACCACTTAGCAGAAGCATTTCTCCTTGGGTGGTGTACCTACCAGCCCACCGAGCTGATGGTCACTGGGACAAGAAGCAAAAAGTTCCCCAAATGGCAGCCTGGGCTGGTGTGGCTCAGTGGATTGCACGCCAACCTGTGAACCAAAGGGTCACTGGTTCCACTCCCAGTCAGGACGTATGCCTGGGTTGCAGGTCAGGTCCCCAACTCGGGGCACGTGTGAGACAACCACACATTGATGTTTCTCTCCCTCTCTTCCTCCTCCTTTCTCCTCTCTCTAAAAGTAAATAAATGAATTTTTTAACTACATTTTTATTCTCTTCCCCCATATTCTGTTTTCGATGTTTGATTTATTTATATCCTTTTACCTTGTGTACCCATTAGCAAATTATTATAGTTATTTGTAATACTTTTTGTAGTTTAGCTTCATCGTATAAATTATTTATCTACCACTATTTCAATGTTAGAGTATTCTGAATTTAACTATATATTTACCTTTACCAGTGAGATTTATACTTTCATGTTTTCCTTTTACTAATTAGTATCTTTCATTTCAGCTTAAAAGAAGTCCCTTTAGCATTTTTTTTTTTTTTTTTCAAGAAAGAAAGGGAAAGAGGAAGAGAGGGAGGGAAACACCAGTGTGTGGTTGCCTCTTGTGTGCTCCCAGCTGGGGACCTGGTCTGCAACCCAGGCGTGTGCCCTGACTGGAAATTGAACCAGTGACCCTTTGGTTCACAGGCCAGCTCCCAATTCACCGAGCCACACCAGCCAGGGCCCTTTGGCATTTCTTTTATGGCTGCTCTAGTGATGATGAATTTTTTTAGCTTTTGCTTGCCTGGAATCCTCTATCTCTCCAATTTCGAAGGACAACTTTGATGTGTAGAGTGATTTTGGTTGGCAGGGTTTTTCCTTCTTTAAACACTTTTAATAATGTATCATACCACTCCCTCTGGCCTGCAAAGTTGGTGCTGAAAAACCTGGTAATAGTCTCCTGGGGATTTCTTCTACATAAAAAGTTGTTTTTCTCTTGCCATTTTTAAGGGTCCTTGTTTTTAAGTGTTGACAATTTAATTATATTATGTTTCAGTGGGGCTCTCTTTGGATTCATAACATTTGGAATCCCAGGATGTTTTTGAGAGGGAAAGACAATGCTAATATGTATGACAAGATAATGAACAACAATAGATACTGTGGCAAACCAATAATTGATCACTTTTGTACTCTGAATAATAAACTACCTTTATATTTTTATTCCACCAGGTAGTAAATATCCTTCTTTAATCATTTCTCCTTCCCCTATTAGCTGCCAACACTTAAAATTTTTTCTACTCTTATAGTGTCTAACTTAATAATACTAAATTTTAAAAATTATATTTATGTCCTCAATGCTTTGCCTGTAGGTTGATCCTAAAATATAAAAATTAATAAATATTGTTAATATTTCTAGGACTTTACCAGTATTGCTCATTATAGAACTAGAAATTATGACTACATTTTTTTTTTTTTTTGCATTTAACTCTGAGGAGCTTTTAGTTGCTGTGCTTTTTATTCTTCCGTATTTGGAAGTTCTCAGTTCTCAACTTTGTTTAACACCTCCCAATTAAGCATCCTTTCAAGTCATTTATCCTGTTTTATTAGTCGCCTTTTCTTCCTTCCAGGTTTCTTCAATCTTTTCATGAGCCAAATTACCTTCTCCCATTCTGTTCACAGTTGGGCACTCCCATTAGTGGGACATGGAAAAGAAAACATAAATATATTTTAAATTTCAAGTCCCTTGTACGTTAAAAATATTTTAAATTGTGTTTTTCTTATTATCAATCCCAAGACTGAAACCATGGTTACTCCCTTACTTAATAAACACGTAAACACACTTCCTTCTGCCTAAAGGTCTCTCCACCAACGCTCTTCCTTTGTTTATAGGATTTGGAGTTGAGTCCTAGATTATTATCATTAACTACTTCACTTATTTTAAACTTACTCTCTTGTAAATATATTTACATTGAAATTCTCTTTTGCAATTATATTAACAAAAATATAAAAGCCAATTTGCTATTTCACTGGATTTAATCTCACAAAACTTTCTCAGGAGAGGGGCTGTTCCCCATCATTACAAAAAATTCTACAGAACCACTGTTCTATTCATTAAAATGAAAAAAATCTAAGTACAATTCCCACCACAGTCCAGTATAGTATCCACCTCAGTAAAATTTCTATTGTTTTCTACATCAGGCAGTCCAATTTCTAGCAACAGTAAGGGGCCCAATGAAGTGCATGAACTTTGGAGTCAGAAACTCCTAGATCCTAATTCACCTATAATATAACTGGCTGTGTGAACCAGTTAAGATTGTCCTTAAACTGCAATTTCTTCATCTGTAAAACAGTTACAATCATGCCTAAGAGAATTATTGTGAAAAAGAATTATGTAATACCTAGAAAGCATTTCTTGCAATGGTTGGCCCATAATAGATCTTCAATAAGTGCTAGCTCTTACTGTTATTAATTGTGGTTGGAAAGCATCTCCTCAATGAACAGATGTGTTATATCATTGCACAGGGTACAATCATTCTACTTCTTGATCCTACAAGAGAATCTATATAATATAGTTACCATGGAGAGAATGGAAGGTGCATAATGGTGGGGCCTTGTCTTTCTGATTCACTGGTATTTCCTGAGCATTTAAATAGTGTCTGACACATGGTAAGTACTAAGTAAATCTCTATGGAGTAAAGAAAAAGAAATGGAACTTCCAAATAGATATAACTCTGCTTGAAACCTGGCTCAACCATTACCTAGCTATATAACTTCTCAGTGGCTTAATTTTCTCAGCTATAAAATGAAAAAATACAATCATTTCTAACTAGCAGAATTAGTATCATGTAATAAGAGCACAGGCTTAAATTCTTCATAACTCTACCTCAAGGTTCAAATGTCAATGTGACTATTGTGATCACAAAGAAATTCGGAAAATCCTTCAAAAAAAAAAAAGCAGTTGTTCTCCCTGCTTTTGGCCTACCTTTTTCCCCTTATGAGTCTTCTGGCCCCAAAATACTGAGAACAATATGAACCCTCTCCTGACCCCCTAACTTCCATTCCAACCAAGCCAAGGTATCAGTCCTCAGCTTGGAGGGCCTTTCCTTGCCTCTGTGTCTGCAACCCTGGGCTTGGGGATTGACTTGGTATTTGAGTGTCTGATACCCCAGAAAGACTCTGATTCTATATGACTCTCGTTCTCGGTGCCAGTTGCCAAGGCAGTTAGGAATTCCTCACTCTGGTTCCTATCCTGTGGTACCAGCACCCATTTCTAATCCTCTGCCCCCCGTACACCCCTCCCCCTCACACGCCCATGACTACAGTAAATCAAAAATAAAAACGATTATGTTTCCAACATCCAGATGTATAGGGTCAAAACAAGTGCGGGCAAAAGATGACTATGGGGACCGCTAAGATTTTTTAAATTGGTAATTACCCAATTCAGCAGACAACCAAATAGGATGTAGACAAGTGCTTGGTGGCGTGCGCTGGAAGGAAATTCAGAACTCTTTGTACATATCGTAACAGGTTAAGGTGATGACAGTGTCCTGAGAGAGTTCGGCAGAGACATCTGCTGCACGAAGCCACCACGGTGGGACTGCAAAAGAGAAGAGTGTTGGGATGAGTTAAAATACAAAGCAGCTGAGGGTCAGCTGATTTTTTAAATATTATTATTTTTTAAAGACTTTATTTTATTATTTCTGTAGAAAAAATACTTCAAAAATTTATATGGAGCCAAAAACGCCCACGAATAGCCACCACAATCTTGAGAAAGAAGAACAAGGTAGGAGGAATCACAATCCCGGACTTCAAACAATACTACAAGGTTACTGTCATCAAAACAGCCTGGTACTGGCATAAGAATAGACATATAGATCAATGGAACAGAATAGAGAGCCCAGAAATTAACCCAGGACTCTATGGTCAACTCATATTTGACAAAGGGGGAAGGAACATCCAATGGAGTAAAAACAGTCTCTTCAACAAATGGTGTTGGGAGAACTGGACAGCAACATGCAAAAAGATA
>PVIW01006806.1:12143-81731 GCA_004026585.1 Noctilio leporinus | reverse complement strand
ATGAACATAGGTGTGCATAGGTTCTTATGAATTGGTGTTTCAGGATTCTTTGGGTATAGTCCTAGTAGTGGAATTGCTGGATCAAAAGGCAGTTCCATTTTTAGTTTTTTAAGGAAACCCCATACTGTTTTCCACAGTGGCTGCACCAGCCTACATTCCCACCAACAGTGTATGAGGGTTCCCTTTGCCCCGCATCCTCACCAACACTTGTTGTTTGTTGATATGCTGATGATTGCCATTCTGACAGGTGTGAGGTGGTATCTTATTGCGGTTTTAATTCTCATCTCTCTGATGACTAGTGATGTTGAGCATTCTTTCATATGCCTCTGGGCCCTTTGTAAATCTTCCTCAGTGAGTTGTCTGTTCATGTCCTTTGCCCATTTTTTAATGGGGCTGTCTGTCTCCCTGGTTTTGAGTTGCATTAGTTCTTTATATATTTTGGATATCAAATGCTTGTCGGAGGTATCATTGGCAAATATGTTTTCCCATACAGTTGGTCCCCTTTTAAATTTGCTGATGTTTCCTTTAGATGAACAGAAAATTTTCAATTTGATATAGTTCCATTTGTTTATTTATTCTTTAATTTCCTTTGCCCTTGGAGAAGTATCAGTAAACACATTTCTGTGTACAATCTCTATAATTTTACTGCCTATATTTTACTCCAGGATCTTTATAGTGGCACTGCTTATGTTTAAGTCCTTTATTCATCTTGAGTTTATTCTGGTGTATGGTGTTAGTTGGTGGTCTAGTGTTATTTTTTTGCATGTCCCTGTCCAGTTCTCCCAACACCATTTGTTGAAGAGACTGTTTTTACTCCATTTGATGTGCCTTCCGGCTTTGTTGAATATTAATTGACCATAGAATCCTGGGTTAATTTCTGGGCACTCTATTCTGTTCCATTGATCTATATGTCTATTCTTATGACAGTACCAGACTGTTTTGATGACAGGAGCCTTGTAATATAGTTTGATGTCCAGTATTATGATTCCTCCTATCTTGTTCTTCTTTCTCAAGTTTGCTGTGGCTATTCGTGGGCATTTTTGGCTCCATAAAAAATTTTAAAGTATTTTTTCTATTTCTGTGAAGTAGTCATTGGTATTTTAATTGGGATTGCATTGAATCTATAGATTGCTTTGGGTATTATGGGTGTTTTAATGATGCTAATTATTTCCATCCATGGACATGGTTTATGCTTCCATTTATTTCTGTCTTCCTTAATTTTTTTCTTCAATGTTCTGTAGTTTTCTGAGTACAGATCTTTTACCTCCTTGGTTAAGTTTATTCCTAAGTACTTTATTTTTCTTGTTGCTATGGCAAATGGGATTTATTTTCTATCTTCTATCTCTGATGTTTTATTATTGGTATGCTTTTGATTTCTGAATATTGACTTTATATCCAGCTGTTTTGTTAAATTTGCTTATTAGATGGAGTAGGTTTTTGGTGGAGCCTATCAGGTTTTTTATGTACACGATCATGTCATCTGCAAATAACGGCAGTGTGACTTCTTCCTTTCCAATTTGGATACCTTTGATTCCTTTTTCTTCTCTGATAGCTATGGCTAGAACTTCCAAAATGATGTTGAACAGAAGTGGAGAAAGTGGACAGCATTGTCTTGTTCCTGATCTTAGGGGGAAAGCTTTTAGTTTTTGCCCATTGAGTATGATGTTGGCTTTAGGTTTCTCATATATGGCCTTTATTATGTTGAGGTATGCTCCTTCTATTTCCATTTGCTGAGAGTTATCATAAATGGTTACTGTACTTTATCAAATGCTTTTTCAGCATCTATTGATATGATCATATGGTTTTTGTCTTTCATTTTGTTGATGTGGCATATTACATTTATTGATTTGAGAATGTTGTACCATCCTTGCATCCCTGGGATGAAACCCACTTGATCATGATGTATGATCTTTGTAATGTACTGCTGAATCCGGTTGGCCAATACTTTGTTGAGAATCTTAGCATCTATGTTCTGTTAGAGATATTGGCCTATAGTTTTCTTTCTTGGCTGTGTCTTGACCTGGTTTTGGGATTAGAAAAATATTGACCTCATAGAAAGAGTTTGGGAGTCTTCCCTCTTCCTGTAGTTTTTGGTATAGGTTGAGAAAGATAGGAGTTAATTCTTCTTTAAATGTTTTGTAGAATTCACCTGTGTATCCACCTGGTCCATAGCTCTTGTGCTTTGGGAGATTTTGGATTACTTCTTCAATTTCACTAGTTGTTATTTGTCCATTCAGGATTTCTGCTTCTTCTGGATTTAGTTTTGGTAGATTATGCATTTCCAGAAATGTGTCCATTTCACCCAGGTTGTCATATTTCTTGTAATATAGTTGTTTGTAGTAATTTCTAACAATCCTTTGCATTTCTGAAGTATCAGTTGTGGTTTCTCCTCTGTTGTTTCTGATTCTGTTAATTTGGGTCCTCTCTCTCTTTTGCTTGATGAGTCTGATTAAAGGCTTGTCCATTTTTTTTTTTTTTTTCATATTTTCACAGAATCAGCTCCTGGACTTGTTGATTCTTTGAATTGTAGATTTAGTCTCTAAGTTGTTTAATTTTGCTCTGATCTTGATGATTTCCTTCCTTCTACTTGCTCTGGGCTTTGTTTATTGTTGCTCCTCTGGTTCTTGCAGTTTTATGGTTAGGTTTTTTGTGTAAGCTTCTTCTATCTTTTTTAGGTTGGCCTGTATTGCTATGAATTTCCCTCTGAGGACTGCCTTTATCTGTGTCCCATAGGTTTTGGACTGTTGTGTATTCACTGTTATTTGTTTCCAGCAACTTTTTTATTTCATCTTTGATCTCATTGTTAACCCATTCCTTACTTAAAAGTATGTTACTCAGTCTCCGTGAGTTAGAGTGTTTTTGGTTTTTTCCCTTGATATTAGTTTCTAGTTTCAATCCATTGTGATCTGAGAAGATGCTTGGTATGATTTCAGTTTTCCTGTATTTGGGGAGACTTATGTTGTGACCCACCATGTGGTCTATCTTAGAGGATGTTCCATGTGCATTTGAAAAGAATATGTATTTTGCTTCTTTGGGGTGAAAGGTTCTGTATATACCAGTTAGGTCCATTTTCTCTAGAGTGTTGTTCAATGGCACAACATCCTTAGTGCTTTTTTGTTTGGATGATCTGTCCATTGTCGATAGTAGGGTATTAAAATCCCCTACTATAAGTGTGTTGCTGTCTATTTCCTTCTTGAAGTCCTCCAAGATTTTCCTTATATATTTGGGAGCTCCTATGTTGGGTGCATATATATTTACCAGAGTTATTTCTTTTGATGTATTGTTCTCTTAAGTATTATGAAATTTCCTTCTTTATCTCTTTTTATGGACTTCATTGTAAAATCTATTTCGTCTGAAATAAATATTGCTACTCCAGCCTTTTTTTTTCATGTCCATTTGCTTGATAAATATTTTTCCATCCCTTCACTTTCAATCTGTGTCGATCTTTTGTTCTGAGGTGGGTCTTTTGAAGACATCATATATGTGGGTCATGTTTTCTTATCCATTTGGCTACCCTGTATCTTTTGATTGGTGCATTTAATCCATTTACATTTAAGGTTATTATTGATTGATACTTTTTTATTGCCATTTTCCCACTTTGTACCTGTGTTCCTCTTTGGCTCTCTCTGTTTTTTCTTTTTCTTCTTCTTCTTTTTTCTAAAAGCAGACCCTTTAGTATTTCTTGCAATTCGGTTTGGTAGAGATGTATTCTTTTGTCTGTGAAACTCCTTATTTCGTCTTCCATTTTGAATGAGAGCCTTGCTGGGTGAAGGTAGGCCTCTGTTTCACATTACTTGGAATATTTTTTGCCATTCTTTTCTGGATTGTATTGTTTCTTTTGAATAATCATTTGATAATCTTATCAGAGCCCCCTTATATGTTATTTGCTATTTCTCTCTTGGTGCTTTTAGGATTCTCTCTTTGTCTTTGAAATTTGCCATTTTAATTATAATGTGTCTTCAAGTGGATCTATTTGGATACATCTTCATTGGGACCCTTTGTGCTTCCTAAACTTGAGTAACATTTTCACTCATCATGTTAGGGAAATTCTCTCTCATTACTTTTTTAAACAGGTTTTCCATTCCTTGTTTTTCTTCTCTTTCTGATATCTCTATGATACAGATATTATTGCATTTCATGTTGTCCTACAGCTCTGTTAAAACCTCTTCATTCTTGTTCAGACTTTTTTCATTCTGTTGCACTGTCTTGGAATATTTTTCTACATTGTTCTCCAGCTCACTGATCTGATCCTCTGCTTCCTCTACCCTGCTGTTAATTCCTTCCACTGTATTCTTCAATTCAGAAATTATATTCTTCATTTCCTCCTGGCTCTTACTGATATATTGTAAGTCCTTTTTAATGCTGGTGTAGCTCTTAGTAAGTTCCTTGTAGCTTCTTTGGAGTTCTTTGTAGTTCTTCCAGAGTTGTTTTACTTTTTTTTGAGTTGGCTGAGTTCATTGAGCTTTTCTATCATCATTATTTTGAATTTCATATCTGATAGTTTGCTTTCCTCTGTTTCATTTAGTGATCTTTCTGGGGATTCTTCTTTTCCTTTTGGTGATGAACTGATTCTTTTTTTCCCCATTTTGGGTGTCTGTTGTTGCTTCTTTTTGTCTTGGATTAATCTGTTTTGATTTCCTGCCTTCATGGAGTACTGTTCTGTTTTAGGAGATTTGTGAAGTTCAGTGTTGCATTCTCCTAGATTTCTTCTACTTGTTGCTCTTGGGGTGGTCTTTATGGTGTTAACTTGGACTGTCTGGTTATATTTTGGATTTCCCTCCAGTTGGCTGATTGAGAGACACTTCTTTTATCCTGTTTCATAAACTGTTTTTGAGCTGCTTCTAAAACAGGACCACCAATCCAGGCATAATAACCATACCTTCAGAGATATCTTTCTCCTTTAAACCCTATTTCATCTTTCTATGAACCTAGCTATATTCCCATACCCTCCAAGGTAACCTTCACTTTTAATCACACCCTCAGCTGCAACTAAGCCAGTCTTAATAGGGATGTAGATATGATAAGACTTTATAAGAGGGGGAAAAATGATTAAGTTGACTAAAGTATAGATAATTTTGAAGGGTACAAAGGAGTAACAAATGATAGTGCGGATGGGAGCGAGAAAGCCAACTTATCTCTTATGTAGAAATGGGGAGGGAGAAAATCAGAATGCCTCAAGTGCAAGTGAACAGTATAAGCCTATATATATATAGGCCACATCTACCTCCCTGTTCACCCTCAATGAGCACTGATTGGTCCAGGTGGAGCCAGGACCCGTATGCTTTCAGCAGAAAAAAAAAATGTGTAGTCCCTAGTAGTGCACCCACAGCAACAACAACAAAAAATAGGTTTTAAGTGACTGGGGAGGGGAGAAATACTTCGATTGAGGACTGAGGATGAGGTGTAGCAGGAGAGTTGGTAGACTTTAAAACAAGAGTAGGAGGAGTGTCTTGTGTAGTTAAGTGGATTGAGACAAGGGAGGAGTAAAAAGGTGGGAATTGGGATACACTAAAATATAAACACTATTTTCTTAAAATGCATCAATTGTGAGGGTTGGAAGCAACTTTTGAAAAGGATATGTTAGGGATTAATAGTTCATTAGCTCTGGGTGTAACTCAGGTGTTTGAGGTCAGCAGCAATTCATTTCCTGAGCCTGCCTCTCTTTCTTGATCAAGTCTCTGCAGTCTACAATCAGGCTGTGTGGTCTTGGAGTGGCAGGGCCTATGGCTGTCACTGTCAGGGTTGATTCTAGGTGTCCCCACCACCACCAGGCTGAGCCTCCAATAGCCCAGCTGGGTTTCTGCACTGCCAGCATTTTGGGGCCCTCCCTTCTCTCATTGGTTCTCTGTGAAGAACTGCAGGGTGGTTATGTGGTGTCGATGGCTACTCCTCCCCTTCCAGCCCTCCAAGGTGGTAGCCCCTCTCTGCAAAGAGTGCCTGGCTCCCCAGGGGGCCTGCAGTGTAATTTGCTGGCAATGGCTAGCCCTCGCTGTCCAGCTCTTTGAGGAGGTTTTCACCTCAGCCTCTGCGATGTGATGCACACCTGGCTCCTCGAGGGCCTCATAGGTCATTTGCCGGAGATAGCTAGCCTTCCCTTTCCAGCTCTTTGTGGAGGTTTTCCAGCTCTTTGAGGAGGTTTTCACTGCATTCAATGGGCCTCTGGTTCTGTGGGGAGCCCTGTGACAACAGCACTGGTGATGGCTAACCCTTTCCCTCCAGCTCTTTGAGAATGTTTGTGCTACCTGCAATGGGCACCTGGCTCTAGAGGGATTCTGAGCTGTGTGCTGGTCGAAGGCTACCCGTTCCCATCCAACTCTTTGTTTTTTTTTGTCACCTTCAATGAGCTCACCAGTTGTATTAGTAGCAAGTTCCTGGCGCGCAGTTTCAAGTTTTCGTGGGAGCCTGTGCACTGGTGTGGGTGCGCAGGGTTGGGCCTACCTTCTCACTGGGGCTCAGAGCTTCCTTCTCCCTAGGGGTGCAGTGGCAGATTTTCGGCCCTCTTGCCACCCCAGCAGGTGCTCTTCCTCGCTTCCCCGCTCCTGCTCCCTATGGGCCTCTCCTCCTCCGCCTCTGGCCATGGGAGGCATTTCCTCTCTCTCAGCCTCCAGAGCAGGAGCTTGGCTCACGCAATGTCCTCCCCTGTAGGAGTTCAATTCCTCAATCCTTCCAGAGTTTGCACCCCCTGTCCACACTTCACTGCACAGATTTCTATTCACTGGGGAGCCTGAAGCTGTCTTCAGTTAGAGCTGCCCTTCTGGGCAGAGCTGCCACTGCCCAGAGCTGACCTTGGCTGGCTGGTTGGCTGGTTTGGAACTGTCTCATCTGCTCTCCTGTGGGTCTCTGCAGCCTCTGGGCTGTGCACCCCTGAGTCCAAATGCTGATAGCTACAATTCACAGGGACCTGCAGATGTTTCGTGCTCCCTACCCCATCCTCCAGCTGCTCTGGCACTCAAGAACACCATCAGCACTGCCCTCTACTCTGTTGCCATCTTCCTTCCTGAATCAAGAAGCGATCTCGATGGAGACTTTCAAGGTGGAAAAAGTAATGGCAGAGAAAGTGATTTCTAAAAGCTTCATTTACTTAGCATTCCTCCTTCAACAAAGCGATGGCACATGATCAAGCTCTTTTTAGATAGAAAGGGACCCATACAAGAACAGGAACAAATGAGTAACTTGTTTTCAGAACTTATTAGCTGGCTCGTGTTTGTTACAACTATAGTGTCATAGAATCTGAAAGTTAACTATGGCCCAATTCTGCCTTTTGCACAAGAAAAAGAAACAAACAAAAACCTATATTCAGTGAAAGGAATGGAATTTTGTTCATTCATTCTTTCATTAATTAAACCAGCCCAGTATTCATTGACACACAGTGTGTGGTATTCCTGGAGCGGGGACACAGTTGAAAGATGCAGACTCCATCCCTTGATTTTCCGACTTGGGAGGCTGAACAGCAATGTGGGGTGGGGGTCAATACACAGGATTCAAAGCCAGACCTGCCTGGATCAGACCCAGCCCTACCTCTTTCTGACTGTCAAATTTGAGCAGTTGCACAATTTTCGGCCCTCTTGCTACCCCGGCAGAGGTGGCAAGCTCTGTGGTATTTCTCCCCTCATCTGTAGAATGGTCATGACAATGTCTTTCTGTGAGGATATGTCATGAGCATTAAAGATAATTTGGGTAAGGAAGTTCAGTAACTGTAGTGGTGATCAAAGTTAGCAATTATAGTGAAAAGTGATATGTTAGGATTATATGGAGGAAGACCCAGTCCATTGGCAGAATCTGGCAAGGCTTCAAGGATAAGAGAATAAGAAGGCCTTCCAAACAGAGCAGGAAGCATGGGGGAGAGGTTTGTTTGATCTGGATGAAGAATGGAACATGTTGAAGAGTGAGGAGTGGGGGGATAGAGGTGAGGGAGGTAAGGGCAAACACAAGACCTCATAGATGAGAAGAAAAAAGGATTTGAGGGAGCATGGCACCTGTTTCCTCATCCGAGTCCCTGGCAGATGCCAGTATTATTTATGTGACACAGATGACAGGGAAGAAAGGGTGGAGGGATGTGAGGAGTGCAGCTACCAACAGGTGGGCTTCATGGTGCTGGTGGGACTTACAGCTGGAGATGTCTAGTAGGTGGTGGTGAGAGCTGGGCACAATTTTAAACTGAAAAATAGGCTGAATTTAGCATTTAAAAAATCTAAGCAATTTTTCCTTTATTTTCTCATTTTATTTCAGACCATGAACAACTGTGGCGGACAAGTCTGAGTTGATGGGTGTTTGGAGACCAAAAGAGCAAGGCAAAGACTCTGGCTTCTTCCAGGAGAGAATGCTCATCACTTCTGTTTTCACGGGGAGAGAGAGAGAGAGAGAGAGAGAGAGAGAGAGAGATAGAGAGAGAGAGAGAGAGAGAGAGCGAGACTGACTCCATGCTTTTACACTGTTGCAGAACAAACATAGCTGTGACTCATGTTTCACAATTTATGTAGCCGATTTCACATAATTTTGACAGTTCTATCATGTTTTAGATGCTGTGAAATATTTGTTTTCCTCTGTGAAGCTGGGATGGTGAAAATTTGCTTGCCTCTTGATGGCTGACACTCCATACTATAATGTTTCTCAACCTCAGCCCTGTTGACATTTTGGGCAAGATAATTTTATGTTGTAGGGAATTCTCCTATGAAGTACAGGATGTTGAGAAGAAGTCCTGGCCTCTATGCACCAGATGCCAGTAGCAAACCCCAGCTGTGATAACCAAAAATGTTTCTGGACAATGTCAAGTGTCCCCTGGTGGGCAACATTGCTCTGGTTGAGGACCATGCTTTCCACTCTGGTCTCTAATTAGATGATATATTAAGAAAGCCATCCATGGAGATGAAGAGGGGTTGGTGGATAAGAATAAGCACAAAAGAAGGATATTTCTGCTCCTTTGCATAAGTTGACCTTGATGGAGTGCACCTGGAGGACCATCTGCCTTACTTTACTCTCTGTCAGATCTCAGGAGAAGGAAGACACAGGGACCTCACCCAGCAGCAGGACAATTAAAATCTAGGTCTATAGTGAGATGCTTATAATATAATAGAAGCTAGTTGGAGCCCTTCAGTCAGTAAATGGAAGAAGTCTGCTTCCTATAAATAGCACAATTGGCAGCCAAACCCTCTGAAAAACACTCAGCATGCTGGTGTCAGAGGAAGATGTGTCCAATGCTTTAGACACTGAAAATAAATACCGTGAGTTGAAAATAAATGGCATTATTAGCATAAAGGGAGTTCCTAATTAACCAGCAATCGTCCATTACTGCAGCCCTCAATTCATTAAATAGCATAATTACATAAAAACTCAGTTGACGCTCGATTCAGTCAGTGTATCTGGTATTGTCTCCTCAATAATTAGTTCCATAATTGTCAGTTTGACAGGGCAATTAAAAATGTTTGAAGATATTGTGTCAGCTTGCCCATGCGAGGCTGCACTCTGTAGGAGAAAGCTTCCATCTGGGCTGTGTGATGATACTAGCTCCTGGGATGAAGAGAAGGAAGGGTGGGGACTAGAGGGGTCAGAAGCAAGTGATTTGCAAGTTTCTGGGAAAATTATTCTATTTGGATGAATTGTGTGTCTTCATTTGAGTGGTCTCAAATACTGGCATGTAGAGGCAGTAGATGGTGGAAGCCAGTAGTAGGGTTTGCATAGGAATAGGGGGAAGGAATCTGATTCTGGTTTGACTATGCAGGTGTCAATATCATCAGAGTATTGGGTCCTGGGAGTGAGAACCACAGCATGAGATCTTCAATGTCAAGCTGGTGGTAAGTACCCTATTCTAGAGTTTCAGTGCAATTTAGATTAGAAGCTTCATGGATGCCCAGTAGTACAGTAATGGTGTCCTTGCAGGAAGGAAAGGCCAGCGAAGGGTGTGTGTGTGTGTGTGTGTGTGTGTGTGTGGCTTCCCCCAGTCCAACTAGGTTCAGGAGTTACAGGTGTGTATGTTTGCATGAATGAGGAAGACTGTGGCTAAATATTTGGTGCTCAGGACCCACTCCAGGCACAAAGTTCTGAGAACCATGACCACAAAACTGACTCTAATTCCCACCTCACAGGTAAAGCTATTCTCCAGCCCCTTCCCTGGATAGAGTTGGTCAAGAATGATGAAGGAGAGCTTCTAGTTGAGCAGATCCCCAGGGCCTTCTGTTGAGTTATATGGCTATGCTGGAGTTTCTATGGTCACTATCTGATTATTCTGGTCTTCATAGAACCGAGAGATCCCAGATGGTAAACCATCTCCTTAAATTGGGGACCAGAAAAATGTCTTGAGATTCCTAGGCAGCCTTTGTTTTCAAGCCCTATCTACTTCCTGCTTGGCTTCCTAAAATTTAAAAAGAGGGTGGGCTTCTTTCTGCCAGAAGCAGCAGTAGATGGACATGTTGATAAGACAGAGGAGACAACCAAAGGGGAAAATCAGAGGATCAGATTCTAGAAAGCCTCCTCCATGGAAGAAAGAATGTTTAATCCAACACCTGACATTCTTGGACTATGATCCAAGTGGACATTTAAGCTGCATGTCAACCCCTTCTTTTGGAATTGGTTGAAAGCAGGGCTGGAAAGTTTTACCCGTATTTTATTCTCCTTCTACAGAAAACATAGTCTTATCAACTAGGGCTGCAACCAGACAGGTTTGCTGCTATCTCTCAGGGGAGGAGACTGGTGGAGTCCCAGAGCCCTCTTCCCTGCTCTTTTGTGGGGTTTTCTCCAGTCTTAAAAGTGACTTTGAAAATGTGTCAATGGGGTGAGTGTCCATGCACTTTGTGACTTTGCCTCAAGAAGTGTCTAAACATCATCACTTCAATAATTCAATTAAGGGCCACTCCACAATGGCACATTGTAGAATAAAGGACCACCCCCTCTCTTTTAACCAGAGATGCACTGAAGATCCTCATCCCAGGTCTACTGAATCATCATAAGAGCAGGCAAATGTGAACAACTTTTAAATACTAAGTTTTAAAAGAACAAATTAAAAAAAATTATTGGTGCTCATAGCCTCCTCCCTAAGCTACTAAGTGTTTTGATATTGATTACTCCTCATCATCCCCAGCCTCCAACTCTCTTACAAAGTGGGTCTGGACCCTTTTGCATAAGTCAGGGTAATTATCAAATGGCTTTTCACTTCTCTGGTGAGTTTACCTTCTATCAATATCTATACCCATTATCTATCTATCTATCTATCTATCTATCTATCATCTATCACCTCTCTATCCACTATCATATCTATCTATCTAGAACCTACTGTACCTACCTACCTACCTACCTACCTACCTATTTTTATGCAAGATATAGACCCATATGTAAGAGAGGGAAAATACAGCTATCTATGGGGAAGGTTATGTAGTGAAGGGGCTTTTTTTTTTTCTCTTTTTTTTTAATAGAAATCACCTTTCACTTACATTTTGGTTAATAAATCATCTTTATTTGAGGGAATAAATGCACTGGTTCTATGGATCAGACTAGGTTTTTTTTTTTTTTTTCTTTTAATTTTATTGTTGTTGTATTACATCCATCCCTTTTTTTCTCCCCTCTGTCCCCCTCCCCACCCACCCTTTCCCCCCAAAGTCAATCCCACCTGTTGTCCATGTCCATGGTTCCTTTATACTAGGTTCTTGTCTAATCTGCTCCCCTTCTTTGCCTCTGCCTCCCCCCTACAGACTAGGTTTTGATCTTGGGCCTGAATCATTTTTGAGCCTGGGTCATTCCATGCCATAGCTCCACAGTTAAAATTGGAGTTAGTTCATTCTTTATACAAATGATTATTGACCATCTTTATGTGCCAGGCACTGGTTTAGATGCTTGGGATACATCCCCAAATAGAGCAAATCGAAGCCTTTATTCTCTTGAAAATTGCATACTTGCATGTGGAGATAAATTATGAGTCCCAAATGTAATTAATTGTCAATTAAGTGCTATGCTGAAGTAGAGCAAGGTAAAGAATGTGAGGAAGCCTGGTGGATGGAGTGCAATGATAAATACTGGCATATTTAACTATTGAAAGTATAGTAATTAGAATTGACCTCATTAAGAAGGTGAGAGTTCAGCAAATGAATCATTAAGAAGTGGGTGAATTAGCCATGTGACTGTCTGGGCGAGTGGGGGGGAAACCAGAAAAGACTATGGTGGGAGTACATTTGCCAAACAATGAGGAGGCCAGTGTGGTTGGAGTTGGGTGAACAGGAGTAGGAATTAAGACTGAGATTGGACAGATCATGGGGAACTAGATCATACAGGGATTTGTAGGCCCAAATAAGGAATATGTCCTTTACACTTGACACAATCAGAAGCCACTGGAGGACTCTGCACAGAGGGTGGACATGCTATGTCTTGGGATTTAAGTGGCTCCCTCAGAGTGATGCATTGTCAGAAAATTCTAGGAGGGCATGTGTGCCATCAGGGAAACCAGTTAAAAGATTATTAGAGTAATTCAGACAAGAGATCAGAGGTGATTTGGACCAAGTATATTAATACTTGGTGCCTACCCTCAGGGTTGTTGTAAGGATTAAATGAGGTAATGTATGGCTAAACCTAAAAGACTGCCCTGCATAATGTAAGCATGCAATGAATGGCAGCTATTATTATCTAAATGTGACCTCATATCAAGACTGAACCACATGGAGACCCAGAATTTATTCAGGTTTTAACTCCTTTTTAATTTTGGATAAATTTCCCAGATGATTCTATTCTGCATTTCAAACTAACACTAATAGTTCAGTAGGTTTGTGCAAATTATGCTCAGCTATGTATCCATGCAAATTCTCCAGAGAGGCTTATATAATGTTCTTGAAATAATACGATTGTTCAATTATTATAGGATATTAGCAATATAAAATGCATTCAATATTTCTTTACTTTATTAAAGCTAACACTTTACATCTCTTCCTTTCCAAAACAGTCCTGTTTTCAGAGATGTGTCAAAGATGCAAATAATATACAAAGCTGTTTTGTCTATCCCATAACTTCCTTATTCTGCTTTGTGACAGCCAAAGATGCCTTACTGTGGTATCTAGGAAGATTGTGATTGTCTTTGCAAAGCTTTTGTTCCTTTTGCCTCTCAAAATTAGATACTTCAAAATCTATGTCTCTCATATATCCCATCTGTCCAAAGTTCTAAAACCACTGGAACCGTAGGGTGAACACAAATTTCCTTGTACAGTAGCATCTTTTTCTTCAAAATAAATAAACAAAACCCCAAAAAACAAAACCAATATTTCTAGACAGACTGAAAATGCTTCTAACAATTTTCAACTGATTGCTGTCACCAGCCATGGACTATTAAAAAAAACTTGTTTTCATTTGAGGGTAGTAAACAGGGAAAAAAGAGGATATAAAGAGAGGACATTTCAGCTGCTGGACTTTTGGCTTAATTGTCCAAGTCATCTGGAGTCCTGTCAACTTAAACTCAATTAAACACCTCTAATCAAAAGATTGATTATGATACCATACTTCTCAAATCCCAGAGAATAATTTCACCAGCTGTTTTCTTTTACTACTGAAATGTGTAGAAACCTAAAGATGAAATGAGGTAATCTATGGAAGGGCTTACAAGTACCAGGTAGTTAGTGTTCAGTAAGTGTTAACTAGTTAGTATTTTAGCCAAGGTTGGTAATGTGTAATGGGGATGCCTCAACTTTCACTTCTTTCTTTCTTTCTTTTCACCCCTATCTCTCATACTACATTTTTTCATACTTAAAATGCTGTTATTTTCCTCCGTCATGGTATTCCAATGCCAGGCTATGTGTGATCTCTGTCCAAGGTTCTGGCCTGTTGGACCTTATATTTCAGAAATGGGGCTAATGTTGGGTGATACTTTAAGTGGATATATCCTGAAAGGTGATTTTCTCTGTTACTTGCTTCTTCTTTCAACCTTGTTTCTCCTCACTTCTGAATTTCACAGGCCTTGGGAAACCTTCCTTACTTAGATGTGAGCACAAATACTTCCTATGGCCATTGCTTTTCCTGTTGCAGTGAGATCTTTCTCTCTTTCTCTGACCCTCTCTTTCAGTATCCCTCTGGCATTCCCTCATTCTTTCATGTGGATCCTGCCAGGATTTCAAAACTAAAAGCTGCCTCACAAATTGGCCCCAGATTTCCTTTCCCACATGCAGGGCTTAGGCTCTTCACTGGAACCTATTAGGATTGGCCTCGTCTGCTTTTCCTTTTATTTCTCTTCCCTACTGTTTTGGCTCTAACTACAAAACAAGCAACAACAACAACAACAACAAAACTTGTTTCTTTAAATCTACCCCATTTATGAGAAGTTCCACTTTCAAAGTCCAAACCAAACTTACTTTCTTACCTGTTTCATCCCTTGGGGTTGAGATAACTCTGCTGAAACATTAACAACAATCTCAGCCACAGTGGCGTGTTGCCATCTGCTGTTTGTCATGAGCCAAGCAATTGTTACCTTGGGTAACACTGGCCCCACTTTACAGATGTGAACATGGAGGCTCACTCCATAGAACAACATATCCTCTCTACAATAGTATCTCTCATTCCTAATTATTGGCATATTTGTAAAATCTTTTACCTTCTGTGCTTCAACCTATGCTCTGGGGCACCCAACCCCATTGTCCTGAATAGGGCTTAGCAGTGAATTAGGTTTTCAGATATGAATAAGATAAAAAGAAAAAGAAAGAAAGAATGAAATAAAGAAAAGAAAGGAAGGAAGAAAGAAAAAAGAAAAAAGCAGAACCTGAGGTAGGGGTTTCCATGCTGCACTCCAAATCTCTGACTCCAATCCATAACCCAGGTTGTATTAAAGTGGTCTGGCCTGACCTAGAAAGGAATACACTTATCACTGTATAAGAAGTGAATGAGATCTTCTGCCATTTGAGATTGAGGCTCTTTCTTCAAGGGATCTTGCCTAGGACACAGCTTTGAAACCAAATCTAATTTTCCCATCTGCTGAACTACACTAGATATTAGCATGAGTGGGATCTTGGCAGAGATTCAGAATGGATAGTTCTAGCCTCTTATCTCCTAAGGATGGTGACATCCTTCCTAATTTCCTAAGGGGCTCAGTCTATAGTTCGTGCAGTTCAAGTGCTGGACAGTGGTGTTAGAAGTAACAGGAAATTCTGACAAAATTCAGCTAGGTTGCTGGGTGCCTGGCTCTCGTTCTTACAACCCTGTTTCCTCCACTTAGGGTTTCTGAGAGGTCATTACACAAAGAACAGTATCAACAGCAAAACAGACATTACTTTACTCTTAGGAGACCCAATGGAAGGATCTCAGGAAGAGTTGGAATAATAGAGAATGTGCTTCATTCTAAAGAACTGTGAGGGTTTCTATTGCCTTCTAAACCCAAATCCAATGTGATTACCAGCTGACTCCAAGCTTGAGCTGAACACACCATTGTATGCACCTGGGAAGGTGAGGAGAGCGCCTATGACATGGAGAAAGGGGCAAGAGAGAAGAAGGACATACACCACTGGTTGTCAAACTTACAAGTGCTTGAGAACTGTCTTGTGAGAGTATTAAAAATAAACAAATCAGAATTAAAAATACACAACTCAGAGAGAAAGAGAGAGAGAGAGAGAGAGAGTTTAGAACTACAGAGTTAGAATCAGACGATTCCAATTCAGTAATGTCTGAGAACAATTGAAGTTTGGAAACTCTATTATGCAGCTCCCTAGTTTACAGTCCACTCTGGATCCTGGGGTTCAGCTCACTTCGACTGGTAGACCCTCTACACAGTGTAGAGTGCGGGGAGGAAACTGTGTCTCTTCTCCACCTTCTTGATGTGTGAGAGTCTTCCATGACTCTTAGGTTGGAGGAGACTTGGCAGCCTTCCCTGTCTTCTTTTCCTGATCTGACCTAATTTTTATTTGAACTGGTGAGGGGTGTTCCTCCACAAATTCCAGATTTATGGAAATCCTGTTCCAATAAGGAGAATAAGAGAGATCCTCTGGAAGGAAAATGTGGCATTGTTTTCAATGGGCCTTCAAAAGGAAGAATCTTTAACTTATTTGATCCTCTCACTAAAAGGTCCACCCCATATTTCCATAGACCTATAGTATCTTTGGCCCATTTCCCAAGCTAAAGTGCTTGGTTAGTATTTTTCTTGGTGCTCACTAAGTTGCAGGAAGGCTGCCTTCTCTGCTGTACCATCTCCAATGCTTAACATGGGACCAGATGCATTGTAGGTTCTGTGAGTGCTGGTTGAGTAAGTGCATGAGGGAATGAATGGATGCACTGGAACAGGTTTTCTTGGTGTTGCCAATAATGCCAATTCTGAAACCTAGCTCACTGTGACCTTTGGTGAGTCACTTAACATCTCTGCTCTTAGCTTGCTCATCCAGAAGGGGAAATGATAATAGTACTGACTTCAGAAGGCTGTTCTGAAGATTAGTTATTATATGTTTAGTACCTGGGACAGTATTAGCAACCATATTCATTATCATTAAACTTTAAAAACTACAAAATGTTATCAATTTTTAATTTGCTGAATAGGCCATTAAAAAGATACAAGACATAGCATTTATTTTCATTAGTTCATATAGCACAGACATCTTCACATAAAAATTGAGAAAGGGCATGCTCTCAGAGTAATGATCATTCCTTTAAGTTTTTAATAAATCTCACTTTATAAAAATTATCTGCACTGTATTTAATAAAATTATCAAGGACTAATAGAAACACTTTTCAATAGTGTATATATTTCTTTTCTCTCTCAGAACCACTTAATTGGGGGCTTGTGGACAGGACTCTGTCTTGACTCAACCAAGAGTTCTTTGTCCCTTATTATGACACATTGGTCACACATATCTACTTTTGAGGTGTTGTTCAGTAAGAATTTTCTAGAAATCCCTTGATTCCTAGCACTGGGATAGGTGCTAAGGAGGATCTCTGGGTCAGCTGGTGGCTCAACTGGGACAGGATTTTCATGTTTGGAAGTTGTTTCCACAGGAGCTGGGATGATGTACATGTGTCTTATCATCTAGCAGACTAGTCTGGACTCATTTATATTATGATCATAGGATTCCCAAATGCAACAAAAAAGGACAATCCCCATTGTATAGATGTTTTTCTAGTTTATGACACATCATCTTCACGACAGTCTTACTGGCCAAAGCATGTCATGGGACCAGGCTCGGAATAAGTGTGGGAGGAGACAACCCAGAGGGCCTGGCACAAGGGGGCATGAACAAGTTGTAACAATCTACCATGCTGGTAAAAGCAGTATGCAAATTTAAGAAAGCGGACCCATTTCCCCCAGGTTAAAACAACTTATTCATGGTAGAATTTGGTTTACTTCAAATCCAGCAATTTTTCTAATAAGCATAAAATTCAAGACTATGGCATCTGGGTATAGACTTCCTGAGTTCAGATCCCAGCTCCACCAATTTCTAGATAGGTGTCCTTAGGAAAGTCTCAATTCTTCAGTCTCCTCTTCTGTATTGTAATAATAATGAGATCCTTGGGGTGTCAGGAGTATTAATTGATTTAATGGATGCAAGGTGCTGAAAACAGTGCCTGGAATGCAATAGTGCACAGAAGCAAAAACTGATATTATTGCTACCCATGTTCCAGCGCCATCTCCTGCTGCCCGCAGCCCAGCTCTGTCCTACCATGAAACATGAGTGGATGGGTTAATACCTTCTGCTGGCACCAATTTTTGAGGCTGCCTTCTTGACTCCCTTGCAGAAGCTGTTGGAGCTGATAGATTGGTGAGCCCTTCTGTAACTGAGGAGCTGTAGCCACACATGAAGTGCTATTATTCTTACTAGTAGAGCTCACACTTCTGGGATTTCCTTCAGATGTAGACTGTAGTTAAATTAGAAGACAACTGTCACTTCAGGACAGGCCTGGCCAGAAAGGTTTGCCTGGGGTCTTCCCAGGAAGGTTCATTGTCATCTCCATCGCCCAGCGGGCCCTGGTGCAAATGGAAGGCTGGTGGAGGCTCTGTGGCTGTCTGCTGATAAGCTCTGATCTCTGCAGTGCTGCCTTGGAAAAAGGATGAATCGGATCTAGCTGTAGGTAATTAATTCTCCTGGTGTTTTGAGATCTGCTTCTGTGGCTACATTTGTTAATATCAAGTGATAGGGATTTCTTTGAGAACAATTGTAATACAGATCTAAAAAGAGAAGAGGAACATTTTTGAACCACTAAGCAGGCCACCCTAAATCTCTGGCCTGTTTGGTATGTAAAATCTTTCATCTAGCATGCATTTCTTTAATGAAAGATTTGAAACCCCCCCAAATAAAAACATCATTGTGCACAAGGTAGAGTTTCCCAGGCAACTGGAATGGAGCAGCTAACCCCTGGGAAGCACAGATTGAAGGCCCTGGGGACAAGCAGGGATCCAGGAGGGTTAGTTGAGCCCAGGAAGAACCAGTGAGGTGCTGACCAGCATTAGATCCTAAATAGGGATCAAAGAATAAGAGACACTCCCCCCTCTCCCAGAATGCTAAGTGAGCTGCTTGGCGCTCTGGTTCCCACAGCTGTCACTCTAGTTTCAACCAGTAGTTGCTGCAGTCAAGGTAAAATTTTAATAAACAAACCCAAATGTGTATAGTAGTTCAGACATCATCCATGGTTATTGTCATGTCAAGTCCAGAATGGGCACTTCTGATGGGTGGGCACCTCTCCTTCTACAAGCTGTGGGCTGACCTGTTCAGAAAGTGGCTTCTAAAGTTCACATGTGTTGGGAGGATAATGCAGGAAGTGTTTATGGGTCAGGCCTGGCTGGGGTTACATTATTTATACTCATATTTCATTGGTTAAAACTCAACACCTGGCCATACCTGTCAGAGAGTGAAAATATTGCCTCATTGAATTCTCTGCATAACCAATCTCTGCCACTCTTTAATGAAATTATTTGCATTTTAAAATCACCATCAAGTGTTGCTGGTTTGATTCCCAGTCAGGGCACATAACTAGGTTGCAAGCCAGGTCTCCATCCAGGTCCCCAGCTGGAGGCAGGTGAAAGGCAACCATACACTGATATTTCTCTCCCTTTTTTCCTTCCTCCTTTCCCCTCTCTCTAAGGATAATGAACAAAATATTTTTTAAAAACATCACCTGAGAGGAAAAGATGGTGACAGGGTAGAGAGCAGTGCTGATGGTGTTCTCGAATACCAGAGCAGCTAGAGGACAAGATAGGGAGTGTGAGACGTCTTCAGGACCCTAAGAATTGGAGCGGTCAGCATCTGGACACAGGGGAGCACAGGCCAGAGGCAGAGGAGGCTAGCAGGACAGTAGGTGAGGCATTCCCGACCGACCAGCCGGTGGGCCAAGGTCAGCTCTGGGCAGTGGCGGCTCTGCCCAGAGGGGCATGTTTGACTGAGGGCAGCTCTGGGCTCCCTGGCAACTAGAAGTCTGAACAGTGAAGTGCGGGCAGCAAGGGCAAACGCCGTAGGGAACACGGAATTGAACTCTTGCAGGGGAGGGACTGTGTGAGAGATTCGCTCTGGCAACAGGGAGAGGAGGCTGTTCACGGGGCTAGAGATGGAGAAGAGTCCTGCGGGGAGCCGGAGCCGGGGAGCAGGGAAGTGCACCAGCCAGGGCAGCAAGAGGGCCAAAAACAGTGCTGCTGGGCCACCTGGGAAACAGCAGCTAGAAGACCCTGTGAGGGGGGAGGCCCAGCCCTGCTCAACCACACAGGCCCCCAGGCTCCGCAGAAACTCCAAACAGTGAGCCAGGAACTAGTAGCGGGAGCAACTGACCCACCATTGCCTGAGACAAAGGTCTCACCGCCCACACCTGGGAGGGGCTCATCAAAGAGACCGTGTAAAGGAATTCTCGGAGAGCTGGGTGGCTTGGAGGATTGGTGCCCGCCCCAGGGGGCGGGGCAGTGTAGGTGGACCCTGGGCACTGTTGACGGACAGGGGTGGCCTCTTTTCGGAACTGTGGGGGCAGGGCCCATCATCACAGGGACCGGCGAAGTTGCGGGCTGCTCTGCAAGGGTGCTGGGTGTTCATCAGGGGCAGGAACCTCCACCAGGAGTGGGAGGGGGCACCCTGCAGGCTCCAGAATACTGGAAGCCCTAACACCCAGCCAGGCTGCGTAAGGCCCAGCCTACCTGGGGGCTGACACTCAGAATCAGCCATGACTGACAATCAGAGGCCTTGCCACGGCGCCAAGACTGGCTAGAATATAGACTATAGACTGTAAAGTCCTGACCAAGAAAAAGAGGCAGCCTCAGGAAAGGGATTGCTGCTAATCTCAAGCACCTGAGTTACAGTGAGAGCAATATAAACTATTAATCCCCAACAATCCTTTGCAAAAGTTACTTCTCACATATTCTTAATCCCCCCCCATACCTCAATCCACCTAAATACCCAAGACCCTCCTCCTGCTCCTGAATTAAAGTCTATTCACTCTGTGGCTATAACGCATTCCCAGTCCTCAATCTAAGTATTCCTCCCTTCCCCAGCCACCTAAACCTTTTCTTTATTCTTTTCTTCCTTCCTCTTTATTTTCTTTTCTTTTTTGTTTCTTTTCCTTTTCTTCCTGGTAAAGCCCACAGGTTATGGCTCCACCTGGACCAATCAGAAATCATAAAGGGTGAACAGACACCTAAACCCTTTCTTTATTAATATTGATTTCTCTTTCTCTTGTGACTTTCTCCATTTTTTTCTTTCCTTTTTTTCCCCTCTGCTAAAAGCCCTCAAATGCAGGCTCCATCTGGACCAGTCAGGGATTATTAAGGGTGAACAGCCATCTAAACCTTTCTTCTTATTATTATCATTTTTATTTCTTTTTTCCTTTTGTATTTGTTTTGTTTTGTTTTGTTTTGTTGGGTTCTTTGTTTTTTGGTTTTAGTTTTTTGTTTTCTTTTGTTTTTCTTTTTTTCTTTTTCTTTTTCTTTTTTTCTTTTGTTTTTGTTTTTTTCTGCTAAAAGCCCACAGGCCCAGAATACAACAGACAGCCCAAATAAAGGACACACCAAGAACAGCAAGTGGAGAAAATCTGGGAGACGGCAACACTGAACTCCACAAATCTCCTATCACAGAAGGGTGCTCAACTAAGGCAAGGAAGCAAAGCAGGTTAACACAAGGAAAAAACAAAAATAAATAAATAAAAAGCAAGCAAGAATAGACATCCAAAATGGAGAAAAAAAGAATCAGTCCATCACCAAAAGGAAAGGAAGAATCCCCGGAAAGAACACAAAATGAAACAGAGGCACCTGGAATATCAGATAAGGAATTCAAAAGAATGATGATAGAGAAGCTCAGTGAGCTCAGCCACATCAAAGAAAACTGTAAACAACTCCAGGAGAACTACAAAGAACTCCAGGGAAATTACAAAGAACTCCAGGGAAATTACAAAGAACTCCAGGTGAATTACAAAGAACTCCAGGGAAATTACAAAGAACTCCAGGGAAATTACGAAGAACTCCGGGGAAATTACAAAGAACTCCAGGGAAATTACAAAGAAATCCAGGGAAGTTACAAGGAACTTACTGAGAACTACAACAGCATGAAAAAGGACATGGAAACTATCAATAAGTGCCAGGAGGAAATGAAGAATACAATTTCTGAATTGAAGAATACAGTAGAAGGAATCAACAGTAGGCTAGAGGAAGCAGAGGACCGGATCAGCGAGTTGGAGGACAATGTAGACAAATACTCCAAGACAGTACAAGAGAACAAAAAAAAAGGCTGAATAAGACTGAAGAGGGGTTAAAAGAGCTGCAGGACAACATGAAATGTAACAACATCCGTATCATAGGGATACCAGAAGGAGAAGAGAAACAAGGAATGGAAAACCTGTTCAAAAAAGTCATGATAGAAAATTTCCCTAACATGAGGAGTGAAAACATGAATCCAGTTCAGGAAGCACAGAGGGTCCCAATGAGGATCAACCCAAACAGACCAACACTAAGGCACATTATTATTAAAATGGCTAATTTCAAAGACAAAGAGAGAATCCTAAAAGCATCAAGAGAGAAAAGACAAATAACATACAAACGGGCTCCAATAAGGCTATCAAGTGATTATTCAACACAAACAATTCAAGCCAGAAGGGAATGGCAAAAAGTATTTCAAGTCATGGTAAACAAAGGCCTGCAACCAAGAATACTCTACCCAGCAAGGCTCTCATTCAAGATAGAGGGAGAAATAAGGAGCTTCCCAGACAAAAAAAAAAAAAAAAAAGACTAAAAGAATACATCTGTACCAAACCAGCATTGCAAGAAATGCTAAAGGGTCTGCTATAAAAATAAGTAATCAAATAAAATGAAGAAACAGAGAAAGCCAAAGAGGAATACAGACACAAAGGGAGAAAATGGCAATGAATAAGTATCAATCAATAATAACCTACAATGTAAATGGATTAAATGCACCAATCAAAAGACATAGGGTAGCCGAATGGATAAGACAACATAACCCACATCCATGCTGTCTTTAAGAGACCCACCTCAGAACAAAAGATCGACACAGGTTGATAATGAGGGGATGGAAAACTATATATCAAGCAAATGGACATGACAAAAAAGCTGGAGTAGCAATACTGATTTCATATAAAATAGATTTTACAATGAAGACCCTAAAAAGGGACAGAGATGGACATTTCATAATACTTAAGGGAATAACCCATCAAGAAGCTATAACTCTGACAAACATACACACACCCAACATAGGAGCTCCAAAATATATAAGGAAAATCTTGAAAGACTTTAAGAAAGACATAGACAGCAACACACTAATAGTAGAGGATTTCAATACCCCACTATCAACAATGGACAGCTTTTCCAAACAAAAAGTCCCCAAAGATGTTGTGGCATTGAACAACACTCTAGAGGAAATGGACCTAACTGATGTATACAGAGTCTTTTACCCCAAAGAAGCAAAATACACATTCTTTTCAAATGCACATGGATCATTCTCCAAGATAGACCACATGGTATGTCATAAGACAAGCCTCCACAAATACAGGAAAATTGAAATCATAGAAAGTATCTTCTCAGATCACAATGGCTTGAAACTAGAAACCAATCTCAAGGGAAAAACCCAAAAATTCTCTAACTCATGGAGACTGAACAACATGCTTTTAAGCAATGAAGGGGTCAACAATGAGATCAAAGATGAAATCAAAAAGTTCCTGGAAACCAATGACAATGAACACACAACAGCCCAAAACCTATGGGATACAGCAAAGGCAGTTCTCAGGGGGAAATTTATAGCAATACAGGCCTTCCACAAAAGGTTACAAGAAGTTTATAAAAACGACCTAACCACAAAGCTGCAAGAACTAGAGGAGCAACAACAAACAAAGCCCAGAGCAAGTAGAAGGAAGGAAATCATCAAGATCACAGCAGAACTAAATAACTCAGAGATTCAAACTACAATTCGAAGAATTGAAAGGTCCAGGAGCTGGTTCTTTGAAAAAAGTCAACAAAATTGACAAGCCCTTATCCAGACTCATGAAGGAAAAGAGAGAGAGGACCCAAATAAACAGAATCAGAACTGAAAGAGGGGAAATCACAACTGATGCCTCAGAAATACAAAAGATTTTAAGAAATTACTACAAACAACTCTATGACAAAAATTATGACAACCTGGATGAAATGGACACATTTCTGGAAAGGTATAATCTACCAAAACTGAACCCAGAAGCAGCAGAAAGCCTGAAGAGGCCAATAACAACTAGTGAAATTAAAGAAGTCATCCAAAATATCCCAAAGCACAAAAGCCCTGGACTGGATGGCTACACAGGTGAATTTTACCAAACATTTCAAGAAGAACTAACTCCTATCCTCCTCACACTATACCAAAAAATTCAGGAAGAGGGAAGACTCCCAAACTCTTTCTATGAGGCCAATATTATTCTAATCTCAAAACCAGGGCAAGATCCAACTAAGAAAGAAAGCTACAGGCCAATATCTCTGATGAACATAGATGCTAAAATTCTCAACAAAATATTGGCCAATCGGATTCAGCAGTACATTACAAAGATCATACACCATGATCAAGTGGGTTTCATCCCAGGGATGCAAGGATGGTACAAAATTCGTAAATCAATCAATGTAATACACCACATCAACAAATTGAAAGATAAAAACCATATGATCATATCAATAGATGCTGAAAAAGCATTTGATAAAGTGCAGCAATCATTTATGATAAAAACTTTCAGCAAAATGGGATGGAGGGAGCATACCTCAACATCATAAAGGCCATCTATGAGAAACCTGAAGCCAATATCATACTTAATGGACAAAAACTGAAAGCTTTCACTCTAAGATCAGGAACAAGACAAGGCTGTCCACTTCCTCCACTTCTATTCAACATTGTCATGGAAGTTCTAGCTATAGCCATCAGAGAAGAAAAAGGAATCAAAGGTATCCAAATTGGAAAGGAGGAAGTCAAACTGTCATTATTTGTAGATGATATGATAGTGTACATACAAAACTCGATTGGCTCCACCAAAAACTTACTCAACCTAATAAGCAAATTGAGCAAAATAGCTGGGTATAAAGTCGATATCCAGAAATCAAAACCATTTTTGTATACAATAATGAAACAACAGAAATAGAAGCAAAAAAACAAATCCCATTTACCATAGCAACAAGAAAATTAAAGGACCTAGGAATCAACTTAACTAAGGAGGCAAAAGGCTTGTACTCAGAAAACTACAGAACAATGCAGAAATAAATCAAGGAAGACACAAATAAATGGAAGCATATACCATGTCATGGATGGGAAGAATTAACATCATTAAATGTCCTTACTCCCCAAAGCAATCTACATATTCAATGCAATCCCAATTAAAATACCAATGACAGACTTCATAGAAACAGAAAAAATACTTCAAAAATTTATATGGAGCCAAAAATGCCCACGAATAGCCACCACAATCTTGAGAAAGAAGAACAAGGTAGAAAGAATCACAATACCGGACTTCAAACAATACTACAAGGCTACTGTCATCAAAACAGCATGGTACTGGCATAAGAATAGACATATAGATCAATGGAACAGAATAGAGAGCCCAGAAATTAACCCAGGACTCTATGGTCAACTCATATTTGACAAAGGGGGAAGGAACATCCAATGGAGTCAAAACAGTCTCTTCAACAAATTGTGTTGGGAGAACTGGACAGCAACATGCAAAAAGATAAAACTAGACCACCAACTTACACCATACACCAAAATAAACTCAAGATGGATAAAGGATTTAAACATAAGCAGCACCACTATAAAGGTCCTGGAGAAAAATATAGGCAGTAAACTTTTGGATATCCTACGCAAAAATATGTTTACTGATACTTCACCAAGGGCAAAGGAAATAAAAGAAGAAATCAACAAATGGGACTATATCAAATTGAAAAGTTTCTGTTCAGCTAAGGAAAATATCAGCAAAATTCAAAGGGAACCAACTGTGTGGGAAAACATAATTGCCAATGATACCTCAGACAAGGGTCTGATCTCCAAAATATATAAAGAACTAATTTGTCTCAACACCAGGGAGACAGACAGCTCTATTAAAAAATGGGCAAAGGATCTGAACAGACAACTCACTGAGGAAGATATACAAAGGATCCAGGGGCATATGAAAGAATGCTCAACATCGCTAGTCATCAGAGAGATGCAAATTAAAACTACATTAAGATACCACCTCACACCTGTCAGAATGGCAATCATCAGCAAATCAACAAACAACAAGTGTTGGAGAGGATGCGGGGCAAAGCGAACCCTCATACACTGTTCATGGTAATGTAGGCTGGTGCAGCCACTGTGGAAAACAGTATGGGGTTTCCTTAAAAAACTAAAAATGGAACTGCCTTTTGATCCAGCAATTCCACTACTTGGACTACACCCAAAGAATCCTGAAACACCAATTCATAAGAAACTATGTACACCTATGTTCATAGTGTCACTATTTACAATAGACATGTGCTGGAAACAGCCTTAAGTGCCCATCAGTGGATGATTGGATCAAAAAAGCTTGGTACATGTACACAATGGAATTCTATATAGCAGAAAGAAAGAAGGAACTTGTACCCTTTGCAACAACATGGATGGAACTGGAGAGTATTATGCTTAGTGAAATAAGCCAGTCAGTGAAGGACAAATATCATATGATTTCATCCATTACGGGACAATAATGAGCAAAACTAACAACAAGCAAAACAGAACCAAATATATGAATACAATGAATAGGCCTTCAGTGGTCAGGGGGAACATGGTTGGGGGAAGAGGGGAGGCAGAGGAGAGAAAGGGGAGCAGCTTAGACAAGAACCTAGTATAAAGGAAACATGGACATGGATAACAGGTGGGATTGACTTTGGGGGGAATGGATGGATGGGGAGGGGGACAGAGGGGAGCAAAAGGGGATGGATGTAACAACAACAATAAAGTTAAAAAAGATAAAAAGAAAAAAAATCACCTGAGGATATGTTTATCGATTTAGAGAGAGAAGAAGAGAGAAAGGGGGAAGAGAGAGAGAAAGGGAGAGAGAGAGAGAGAGAGAGAGAGAGAGAGAGAGAGAGAGAGAGAGAGAGAGAGAGAGAAAAGGAGAGAGAGAGAAAATGGGAGAAACGTTAACCAGTATACAACCTAAACAGGGATGGAATCCAGGAATCTGCAACATTTTGGTACAGGATCATGCTCCAACCAACTGAGCCACCTGGCCAAGGTACATTATTTTCACTTTTTCCCCTGAAGAATCTATTCTGTGCACTGAGGCTACCATGGTCAGCCCAGCTCTCAACTTCAAGGATTTCTCACTGTATTAAGAATAGAACCCAACCCCTTCTCATGCCTTTGAAAGCCCTGCACAACTTAGAACCTACCTATATCTCAGACCCCATTTCATGCCCTCTTTCTCTCCATCCAGGGGCCCTGTGTCTCTATATAGATCCTGAAATAACACAGGGAGCACCTTCCTGCCTGGTGGAATTAAAAAAAAATGTAACCCATTTTATTTTTCAGCTTGATTGCTATATCATTGACAAATAAAAGCTATATATAGTCAAGGTGTATAATGTAATGATTTGATAGATATATACTATATAATATTATATATAATGCAATGAACACATGGTGCAGATATCACTTTGAGATACAAATTTTATTTACTTTGGATAAATACCCAGAAGTATGATTGTTGGATCACATGGTAGTTTTATTTTTGAGAAGCTTGCATACTCTTTTCCATGGTGGCTGCATAAGTTTACATTCCCACCAGCAGTGCACATTTCCTCCACTTATTCAGCAACACTTGTAATCTCTGGTATTTTATTTGGTGTTGCTCTCTCACAGAACATCCTATTCCTGGGGGTCCATCTCCTTATACTACTCATGGTAGTTGAAACATCACTTTCTAAGAGATACTCTCCTGACCATCTTTGGTAGCCTCCCCCTCCACCCCATTACTCTTCTTCTTCTTCTTTTTTTTTTCCTCTTTATATCACTTTCTGTCACCTCTATGGAGCTATCACACCCTGTCATTAATGTGTTTAGTTATGTATGATCTGTATCCCCTATGAGACAAGAGCTAGAAGAGTATTTTTGGTTTCATGAATGACTCAGTGTCATCACAATGTCCTTGCCTCTGCTGTCATAGTGGAACAGCAGCCACAGACAATGTGTTAATGAATGTGTATGGCTGTTTCCAATAAAACTTTATTTTCGAAAACAGATCATGGCACAGGCTCAAATATGCTGATCCTTGCTTGCACTAGGACCATAAAGTCCAGGAGGACAGTGACTGCATCTGCTCCATTCACTGCTGCATCCTCAGCTCTTACTGTGATGATAACACATAGTAGGAACTCATCCAACCCTATGTTCAGGGACTTTGAATAATGTAAATTCATTGTTGATGGGAAGTGTGGCTATGGAGAGAACTATACCTCCCAAACTTGGAGATAATTTGGTGTGACACACACCAAATTTCCATTCCTAGCCCCTTCTTCTATGCCTTTCTCTACTGAAGAACCTGGTAAGCAGAAATCTTAATCTTAGTCTTCACTTTGGGATGGCCACATAAACAGTGCTGGTTAAAGGTGCTTAAATGGAATCTTATTGAGCTGGGCTTCTGAAAAAGCATAGACTTCCTTGAAAAAAAGGAATAGACTTGATCTTTTGTCCTTCTTTCTGACAGTGATACACACGCAATACCAAGAGGTACAGCAGCCACCTTGTGAGCATACCATGAGAGTCTGTGCACGGATGGCAGAGCAGCACAACCTAAAGGCTGGGCTCCAATGTTGTGGAGAGTCTGCACCGTGATCAGAGCTCACTGGGCTTCTTGCTGTTTAGGGCAACTTGAGCCTTTACTTGTGTTAAGTCACTGGAATGGGTTAGGTTTTCTTTTGCTTGGAGCTGAGCACATCCTCATTGATATGAGTGATGACTGTTAAGCCAATGACCCTGTTCCCCTGCCCTTTTGTCCTTCCTGACAATCTCAAAAACTCCTTTTCTCTAATTACCTCTGTCCTTTTTCCTCATTGTTCTCTTATTTATGACTGCTGGTTCAAATTCCCAGCAGAATTTGGGATGAAGTAACTAGGAAAATTCTTGGTGTTGGAAGACATAGCCCTGATGGGGGCACCATGCAGATTTGAGGACATGGATAGCAATGCTCACCACCTTATGCCCAGTTTTTACTAGACTTGGAGAGCTTCAGCTCTGGGACTTCTAACTCTGGGCTGATTTATCTGGCATCCTCTGCAACCACCTTCTAAAAGGTCATTCCTTTAGGACCCCACCCCTTCTGCAGGCTGCATATACACATCTCTAACCAGGTCCAACCCTACTTTATAAGAGAGACAGGGGGATGTGATTATTGGAAGAGGGAGTTCAAAACAGACCACTTTGACATCCCTATTAGGACCTTTCCTCAATAGAATAGCAAGCTAATATGAGGATCTGAGATTTTATTAAGTTATTTATTAATTCATTAACTTAGCAGACATTTATTGAACATTTACATGTGTGCCTCTACTCTGTATTTAATGCTGGGGATATAAACAGGCAAAGGCTATTTCCAGCACATAGAAGCCCACCTGTGGGAGCAGGTGACAGACACATTAGCAAATTCTTCCAATAAAGTGGAGTAAGTCCTATGGAGGTAGATCCTCAAAAGAAGCCAGGAAGAAAGAGGGACAGTGGTTCACTCTGCCTGGCAGTTTGGGGATGGACATATAATTCCATTTGATCTGGATTCAAGTACAAAACCACTTTAAACAAGTGTGGTAACATGGAGCAATTCCAGGCAGAACAAATAGCATGCACCAAGCTCCAGAGATGTGAGTGAGGACGGAGTAGCGGATCTGTGAGGAGGTTGGTATGGTCACAGTATGGGTTCTGGGAGGTGCTGGCAGCAACACTGATATTGGCTGAGTCTGGAGAAGAAAGCAGCCCAGGCTGGAGAGCTTTGACCACAGACTCAGATGCATCCTCAGCAAATAGCCCTGAAAGCAGAATAACATGGAGGGAGGGCTCCCTCTCTCCACTCATGATATCAGTTTAAATGTTAGCACAGCACCAGGAAAATGAGTCTCTGGAAATAACTGAGTTTGTGCTTATTGTGTCTGAGCCTCCACAATGTAATCACTGACTTTCAATTCACAAATTTTATTTGTTGTTTCCTTTTCTCTAAGACAACAATATATGATTTCTACTTATTCTCAGTAGCATTAACAAATCACTTTCCCTCCTATTGGCCTTTCATAGACAGGAGCATTCTTGCATCTGAGGGTGTATATATAGCCACACAAGAATCGATTGTGCCTGGGAAATCATACTGTGCATTGGAACTGTCACACACACACATACATACACCCTGCAGGAGTTGCCAACACATGAAGCTTTGTGCCAATTGGCACTTCAGGAGCAACCCTGGTAGCCATGTACCATGTAGGGTAATTCTGAGACCACGTGAGAAGGTAGGCCCTTAATCAGCCCTGAGAGCTCCCTTCTTTTTTGTCCCTCTCCCTCACTGTCTGTCACCCCTTTATTTTATGAGGTTGACTGACTTTGTCATGAAGCTCTCTCACAATTTGGGGTTTCCTGTTTCAGGATAGCTTCATTTATTGAAGGAGTTGACTAGCAGGGCTCTAAAGTGCCTTGCAGTTCCAGGTGGCTGGGATTCTGAATTTCCAAAGTTGTGATTCTAGAATTTTAAGTCTCATAAATTACAAGATGCTGGACTTTGAAGACTGTAGAAGCACAGCTACCAGAAATTGGATTGAACCACTGGAGGGAAAGCCCCCGGTCTCCTGATTCTCTGTCACTGCAGAGGTAGAACCATCCTGTGTTGGGCATCCACAGGAGCACGTGTGCTTTGAAGCTGCTAGAGGGAAGTGAAAATAAGGTTGGCCAGCAATGCTCATTCTTTAACAACACGGGGTCACTAAAGCTCCAACACTAAACCAGGCTTCCTTCTGGTACTCTGAATGACTGAGCAATTTGGGAGCAGTGAGGAGCATATACTAATTTTGTGGCTATTAATTATTCTCAGCTGCTACCTCCTATGGTTGCTGTAATTCTTTTTCCTTTTTCACCTGGAATCCTTAAGAGGAGATACCAACTATTTCTCTTGGAAATCCATTCTGTAGTAATCACAGTAATTAGTGGGTATTTGCAGGCATAGAATATTGAACCAGGAGTGCTTTCTGCCCAAGTGTGTGATGTGTTTAAGGGAAGGATGTTGATGATGGAGAATTAAAATCCCAGGGTCTGCCAGTCAGTGTGTGGCCCAAGCCAAACCACTCCTCCTCCCTGAGCTTTAATGTCCTATTTGTAGATTGAAGGTGATGAATGGGGTCATGGATCTTGATGGCAAACATAGATGCCAACAGGGGACTCAGAGACAACAGAGTAATGAAGCAGGCTGGTGGTATAGGCATGTATTGTATGAGTTGGCCAAATTAGGGGATGATGGCTCATTGGAGAATATGATAATCTCTGTCTCAGACCATTGTTTCCATGCAGGAATGCAGGCCCAGAGTTTGGATAGCTTCTGTTTGTTCCAAGAGAAGCCAGTAATCTAGATTGTATGAGAGATCTCCAAATTTGTAAAAGTTGGCCCAACATTTATTGACACATTGAGAAAACCAAGTGATCTCATTCAATGGAAAAATTCCAACCATGTACCACTTAGTTTCTGTGCTCTTGACTGGCTGGTGTGCCTTCCAAATCTATTGGTTTGTGACCTATGGATAGTACTTTGCCCAGGATGGAGTTCCCACTATGAACTTTGGGCATCATTTTGGCATTATTTAAAAAATAAGCCAGAGGGCACTATGCTAAGTGAAATAAATCATACAGAGAAAGACAAATACCATATGTTTTCACTTATATGTAGAATCTAAAGAACCCTAAAATAAATGAAAAAATAAAACAGAACCAGACTCATAGATACAAAGAACATTTTGATGATTGACAGATTGGGGGTGAGGTGGAGGGCTCAGTGAAAAAAGTGAAGGAATCAAGTACAAATTGGCAGTTACAAAGTAGTCATAGGAAAGCCCTGGCTGGTGTGGCTCAGTGAATTGGCACTGGCCTGTGAACCCAAAAGTTGCTGGTTCAATTCCCAGTCAGGGCACATGACCAGGTTGCAAGCCAGGTCTCCAGCCAGGCTCCCAGCTAGAGGCAGGTGAAAGGCAACCATACACTGATGTTTCTCTCCCTTTCTTCTTCCCTCCCTGCCCTTCTCTCTAAAAATAATGATAAAATTCTTAAAAACAAAACAAAACAATACAAACTAGTCATAGGATGTAAAGTACAGCACAGGGAATATAGTCAATGATACTGTCATAACTTTGTATGATGCCAGGTGGGTACTAGAATTATTGGGTCATCAGTTTGTAAGTTATGTAAATGTTTAATCACAATGTTGTGCACCTGAAACTAATGTTATATGTCAACTGTAATTGAAAAATTAAAAAAATATTAAAAATAAGTTTTGTTATTTATCTGAGCAATTTGGGCAAGTCACTTCTCTCTTTCATAAAATGGAAAACAATGCAATCTGTCTCATTGGCTGCTGTGAGAATGATAGGAAATGGTGTATGTAAAGTACTTTGCCCAGGGTGCAGCCATGAGTTGATCCTCTGCTCCTTCCCCAATCCTTTCTTTTTGCATTTTATTTACTCACTCAGTCACTCAGTAAATAATAATTAGGTACCTACTGTAGGTCAGGCAATGTGCTAGGTACTGAGAATACAGTAGCAAACAAGCTATATGGACTTTCTGAACTCTTGGAAAGATTAATCACAATGCAAGTAGTTGTTACTAAGTGCTAGCTATGCTGAGTGCTTTATAAGTATTAACCCTTTAATGCTTGTATAATAATTACCCTCTAAGGTATCTATTGTTATTCCTACTTTACAGATTAGAAAGCAAATGAAAATAAAAAAGAGATAAATTATTTGCTTTGAGTTATACATTTAATTTAATGGTGGAGCTGGGTCTTGAACCAAGCTTTCTGCCCAAAGCATTTAATAGCCATGACTTCAGGCTGTGGGGTGGGCAGTAAGCTAACAATATAGAGTACAATGTAACAGAGGCTGAGAGAGAAGAAATAGGATGTGGGGATGTAGAGGAGGGGTACCTAATTCATTTGGAAAGTGTGTATGTTGGATGGGGGTGGTGTGGTCAAGGAAAGTGTTCTGGAAGAAATGCATGTGGGCTGAGTTCTGAGAGTCTTGGGGCCCCTGATGGGTGGGAGTTGTGTGGGCCTCTACAGAGATGACTGAGGTGCAGCATCTTTCAACATCTGTTTTGGGCTTTGCATCTCTCATGGGGAGGGTTTCAATGTTTCAAAAATCATGAATTATCTATTGAAAAGAGATCATGTCTCCACATGATTAGAGAGAAAGGGCAATTCCTAATGCAGCATCAGAGGAGAGGGACCCTTCTGGGAAAATGGTGACCAGCTGATCTTCCACCACTCTGCTTGTTCCTTCAGAACAATTTGCCTTTGGAACCAGTGGCTCCATGATAACAGTCCTGGGCCAAGTGACTGGGTGAGGCAGGCTTCATGCATTGGTTTAAACATAATTGCACACCTGATTGTCTTTCCATGGTATAAGTCACTAATTTATTCAACCACTTAACACAAAGTTATTGGACACCTACTCTGTCCTGGACCCAAATCTCATACCTTAATACCTTAATCTAGTTGGTGGGGCTATAATACATATACCAGACAGGCTAGTTTCCTGCACTCTTAGAATAGCCAACAAATAGTTAAACCAGATAATTTTGAAGATTTAACAGAGAAAAATCAAAGCAAATTCTGTGAAAGTTTGGTGAGTGTGGTGGTGGTAGGTATTCCAAGAACCTACAGAAATTAGCTACAAATAGTTTGGTTGAGGCCCCCAACTCATATTCTTGGCATTTCCTCTCTCTTTCTAGGTCTGCAAAGCCTTGCCAACAAAACAGCTCTTGGGACCCCACACACCAACAGATGCTGCATGTGTATGTTCTTGCTTAGTAAGCCATATCTGATTTTGATGGACCCCACAGACATATGTGTTTTATTGCTTGGCAATCCAGGACTGGGTTTTTATTCAGCCTTGCTGCCCAGTTTCTATTTATTGTGCTCCAACTTCTGCCTGACTCTTTCATTTGAGTTGATGGGAAGTTTATGCTTGAATAAAACAGCAGTAAATTAAATGGGAAAACATACGTACATGTGGACACACAGAACAAAGTACTTCACTATTCAGGAGGGCTCCCAGGTGCAGAGGGACCTGGAGAGACTCTGAACACGCCTTGCAGTGGTTGGGATAATAGGGATAATGGGGTAAGAGAGGAAAGGACAAAAAGGCTGCTCATCAGAACTGCAGTCTGGGAAAGTTGCTGGCATCGCCATTTTGGGGCCCTTGAAACAAGGCATTTTATAGAAATAAGAAACAGCTGGTCCTGTGCCTTCCTAAATCAAACAGAGATGTCTGATTTTTTTTTTTTTAATTCTATCATGACCTGTTATATTCTGCAACAATTGGATGCCTGCTTTCTGAGATTCAGTGTTGCTTATTGCTGAAGAACTTGATATTGTAACTCAGGAAGTGCTCATTAAGCACCTATTGTGGCATAGTTGCCAGATGAAAAGGGAAGTAAAAGAAAAGAGGTGATTTCCACTGCTGAAATCCTCTCTGGAAGGTGTGCCATCACTAGATTAAAATGGTTCTGAGGAGTAGGAGTCACAGAGGGCTGGTTGGTGCAGCATGTGCATGGTAAGGTGTGCATAGTGGTAGCTGTGCCCTTGACCTTCATCTGATAGATGCAATCCCAGCCCATTCTGCCCCTGCTAAGGAGTCACTGCCCCAGGAAATGGGTTTCTTTGATCTCCCATCTCGATGTAGCTTCTGGATCTTGGCTGCACTTTAATCACATCTCTCTATATTTTGTTCTCAACTACAAGTGAGTTATCTAAACTCCAAATGACTGAAGCACAAGTCTTCACACCCATAATTATTATTCTGTAGGCATGGTTGGATTCAGGAGTTCAAACAATATCATCTGGTCTCTGTCTTTTGTATTTTATTGCCTTCACTTTCAGGAAAGCTCTTCCCTATGGGCATACCCCAGCTCAGCAACTTCAGGAGAAAGAATGCTTCTGTTTTTCCAAAAGGATCCAGAGGTCGAATCCCATGAGACCAATTTGAATCACATGCCCATTCCTAAACCTATCAGTGTGGCCAAAGGAAGGGCACATTCTGGCCAACCCCATGATGGAGAGTGGTGTCAATCACTCCCATGAGACATTAAGTTATGGTGGATTTGGGGCAGTTCTGCAAAGTATAACTTGGGTGCTGTTATTCAAAGAAAGGGAAAATAGGTTCTAGAAGGGAAATAATGTCAGTGCTCACCTCACTGTCTCATGAGACGTTCCACATCTCACCTGTGTTATAATTATTTCTGTGTATCTCCCCTCCCAGGTACATGCTTCTTCAGGCTAGAACCCACATTTATTTCAATGTCTCCTGCTTGACCCCTAGGAGTGCCTTTCACATGGCAGTTGCTCAATAAGTATAGCTCAATAAATACAGCTTATTCAAGCTCTTCTTTTACTTTGCTTGGTGCAATTACTTTAAGGATCCCCGTGTGGACGGAAAGCCTCATTTCAGCACACCTTTCCAACGAATACATCTTCATGTAAAAGATGAAGCCTTCAGAGCTTGTATAGTTCTTGGTTTTTATAGTTAACAAATAAAGTTGACCAGAATTAATGAATGTGTCAAACTTTCTGAGGCTTTGATGACTCAGACTCATTGGGTAAATGTTTCCATTAAATGAAACAGATTCATCTTTCCATTGTTCATAACTGCAGGTCATTGAGTACAAGTGGCAGGCTGATGCTCCTGTGGGCACTGCATGCTGATGTGGAAAGAGCTGAAGGATAGAAAGTGTTTCTCAGGCACCTGGAAAGTTTGGGACTCAGAAAGGTTAATGAAAAGTTCAGATGTATCCCTAGCTGGTGACTCACTAGATTGGCGCGAGCCTGTGAACCCAAAGGTCGCTGGCTCAATTCCCAGCCAGGGCACATAACCAGCTTGCAAGCCAGGTCTCCAGCCAGGTCTGTAGCTAGAGGCAGGTGAAGGGCAACCATAGATTGATAATTCTCTCCCTTTCTTCTTCCCTCCCTGCCCTTCTCTCTCTAAAAATAATAAAATCTTTTTTTAAAAAGTTCAGCTGTAGAATTCAAGAAAGTTTTGGTTATAGAGACTTAGACTTAGCTTTGGATAACCAAAGTTAGGTGGCACAGTCTAGACTATGTAGGAGAATCTGTTTCATTGGTGGGGATTAACTAGTGGGTTAAAGAGAAACCTCCCCACCCTGTTTGGGGATAGCTATTGAATTCAAAAACTGAGCTACAGAGAAGTTGAGCTTGTCAAAAATATGTGTTTCTGATTAAGTATTACCCCAATAAATTGAATTAAAAATACACATTTCTGGGCTCAACTTTGAGATTTTAATTCACTAAGTAGGCAAGGTAGCATGCAGAAATTGGTGTTTGAGAGGTGTCCTTCTGTGACATCTCTGTAAGGGCTCACTTGCTGCCTGACAGGTAGGAGCTGATGAGCCTTTGGACATGGCCTGGTAGGGTGAGAATCTCAGCTTTGTCCTCACTAACTGGGAAACCTTGAGTAGTGAGATACTTAAATTCTCCGATGCTCAGAAAAAAATTGAAGATGAGCATAATCCTTATCCCACAGGATTGTGTGAGGATGAACAGAGGTAACACATATACAGCCCATAGCAGAGTGCCTGGCATGGCACACACAACCAGTGGTTATTAAATACTGCTAGACTTGTTATGTAATAGACACAGGAACCAAAGGTATGCCTCACTTAATACAAACTACTCTGGAAGACAGGTTAACAATCAAATCTTTACAACAACAAGAATTTATATAGAGCACTCACTATATGTTAGATGCAGTTCTCAATGCTGTCTGACTATTAATCCATTTTATTCTTACAGCAACCCTGTGAGGTAAGGGCAATTAGCATTCCCATTATATGGATAAGGAAACTGAGGTATATAAAGATTAATTCCTTTGCAGATGACTTCTCCATAGGAACCTTAGTGTCAAGTAAACACCTCTGCTCAGAGAGGATGTCCTTTGAGTTAGCAGAATTGAATGGGAGCACAGTTCTTCGGGGTAGACTTATGGTGTGAAGTAAATCCAATGTAGTTACCCTCGTAGGCAGGCACTTCCAGCTAGACTCTGTTCCTCACAGCCTTGGGTGTGGGATTTTTGGAGAGGCTTGATTATTCTACACAGTCATAGTTATATACAGCAGGTAATTCTTAAAGCTGCCTTTCAGCCCTGGCTGGTGACATAGTGGATAAAGCACTGGCCCTTGAACCCAAAGGTTGCTGGTTTGATTCCCAGCCAGGGCACATAACCAGGTTGCAAGCCAGGTCTCCAGCCAGGTCCCCAGCTGGAGGCAGGTGAAAGGCAACCATACATCAACATTTCGCTCCTTTTTTCCCTCTCTTCCTGCCCTTCTCTCTAAAAATAATGAATAAAATATTAAAAAAAAAATACTTTAGTGAAATAAACCAGTCAGTGAAGAACAAATACCATATGATCTCACCCATTACAGGACAATAATGAACAAAACTAACAACAAGCAAAACAGAACCAAATATATGAATACAGTGAATAGGCCTTCAGTGGTCAGGGGGAAGTGGGTTGGGGGGAGGGGACAGGCAGAGGCAAGGAAGGGGAGCAGTTTAGACAAGAACCTAGCATAAAGGAACCATGGACATGGACAACAGGTGGGATTGACTTTGGGGGGAATGGGTGGGTGGGGAGGGGGACAGAGGGGAGCAAACAGGGGATGGATGTAATACAACAACAATAAAATTAAAACAAAAAAGATTTTATTTATTATTTCCAGAGAGAGAGGAAGGGAGAGGAGCAGAGAGGGAGAGAGACATCAATGTATGGTTGCCTTTCACCTGCCTACAGCTATGGACCTTGCTGGAGACCTGACTTGCAACCTGGTTACATGCCCTGGCTGAAAATCGAACCAGCTACCTCTGGGTTTGCAGGCTGGCACCTTAGCCAGAGCCCAATAAATACAATCTTTAAAAAACAAAAACAAAACAAAACAAAACAAAAAAAACGCTGCCTTGCTCTAGGGTCTTATACCTAAAGGATCAGGTGAAGTTTTCTGCCCTTCTCCCTCAATTCCTACTCAAGATGCTACTCAGAATGTCCTACCCTGAGATCCCCGAGAGTGAAGTCCCTAAGGTGGTGGCCTCAGCTCAGAGGAGCACATCCGTCTCTGATCTGCAGGCCTGTGCTTCTCCTGGGTCAGAGGGAATGAAGGCCTCAGCCTGTGCCACTCCCCTAGCCTAAGGCAGAGCCAGGAATCAAAGCACTCCTTGCAATGGCAGCACCCAGTTCTCCCAGGATGCTCAGGCTCCTGCACTGTAGCCTGTCAGAGAAGCATCTGCTTCTGTGTAAATTAGTTACTGGGCCTGTTTAATAAGCAGCTTGCCTCTTGCATCATCTTTGACCCTATCACCTTATGGTTGGCTTTGCTGCTCTCCCTTGGCCCATGCAGCAGTATTTGAGGAGGCAAAGGCAGGTTCCTAGATCCAGATCAAAGGGTGTTGTTCTTCCTCTCCTCCCACCCTCTCCTCAGATACAGAGACCGCTATCCGAGATTCCACCATTGCAATCACTCCTTTGGGATTGACGACCATCTTTGATTTTCTGTTCTTTTTTTGTCCTACTCTATTACTTGTGAGGTTTCTAGTAAATCTCAAAATAGATTGCTTGTTCGTTGTAACTAGACAACAATGCAAAGGTGTTTAGAGAAGAAGTCAATAATTTCTCCCCTTGCTCTTTCTGACTTTTTCTCCAATGGCTATTTTATAGCTTGCCACAAAATTTTTCAAGCTCATAAAACACATACACAAATATGTATATCTATTTTTGGATTCTTTTTGCTAAACTTGAATTTATTATGTACATTATCCCATAGTTTGCCTTTTAATTTTAGTTATCACGCCAGAAATTCCTGCAGATATATGATTAGATCAACTCATTTTTTAAAGTAGCTGCATAATATTTCAGTTTGGATTTACATAATGATTTCAATTATTCTTCAGCCGGTTGATTTTTAGGGCACATTCAAGGTGTTTGCCTGTGGATGCTCAGCAGCTCAAACAATGTCACATAAATACGTTCATGTCTCTGTAGTTGTCTTCATTTCTGTTTAATGGATTATCCTACATTGAGATCACCAAATTAAAGGAAGAAAATAGATTATCCTACATTGAAATTGCCAAATCAAAGGGTGCATTGTTTTTATTTCAGTAGCTATTTCCAGATTAATTCCCAAAGAGCAATGAAAGCTTCCAACAGGAATGCGGAAATATCCTGTTTCCCCCAACACATACCAGCATTGGGTATTGTGTTTTTTTCTTACTTTTGTTACTCTGATGAAAAATAGTATCTTGCTATTGTTCCACTATACACTTCTCTGGATAATAATGAATTTGTGTACATTTTCATATAGTTAATTGTATCTTGGTCTTTAAAATCTCTCTTAATGTGTAATTATTTTTCAAAAGGTGTAATGCCTTAATGCCTTGGTCATAATTACTTGTGAGCTCAGAGTGAGGTCTTACAAGAGGAATGCTGCAATAGGAAAAAACCATTTGTATTTCAAAGTCTGTTAGGGACCTGGATTGTGCCATTACTGATATCCAGGTTGTGAATTGCTTTTGCAATATCTTAACAGTGGCAGAAACTCAATAAAGGGTGTGAGGACTTCCCTGCATTCCATTTTATAACTGCACCTATGTACAATTATCTCAAAATAAAAAGTATAATTAACATTTTTGTTAGGATCTAGCTCTGTCTTATTTAGGGTTTGTCATCACTTTAAAAATTACATGTTTGGCTCTGGCTCACTGGATTGAGCACTGGCTTGTGAACCAAAGGGTGGCCAGTTCAATTCGTAGTCAGGGAACATGCCTGTGTTGTGGGCCCACAACCCAGGCTGGGGGTGGGGTGTATGAGAGGTAACCACACATTGGATTTTCTCTCCCTCCCTTCCCCTCTCTCTAAATATAAATAAAATCTTTTTTTTTTTTTTTTTAAGATTTTATTTATTATTTCCAGAGAGAGGGGAAGGGAGAGAGGCAGAGAGGGAGTGAAACATCAATGTATGGTTGTCTTTCACCTGCCTTCCAGCTACGGACCTGACTAGAGGCCTGACTTGCAACCTGGTTATGTGCCCAGGCTGGGGAATCAAACCAGCGACCTTTGGGTTTGCAGGCTGGCACCTATCTACTGAGCCACCAGCCAGGGCCTTAAAAAAATCTTATGTGTTTAACATACATCCAGGGATTTTGTTTATGGACATTTTTTTGGAGGAGAGGGACTGGATAGACTCTTCTGACAATGGCCTGTAGTCTAGTTAGCTACTATCTGATGAATGATCTAGTTCTTAGGGAGTTGAAGTGTAAGAAACTAAATCTTTGCTTTAGTTGAAGAAATTGAGGGAATGTAGAATGTAGTAAGAATGATCCTGAACTTTCACTTCTCCGAAGAACCTCTTTTACAACTACATGATTTGAATAGACCTTTATATGTGCTTGATACATCACAATTTAGAGAAATGTTCACTCACTGATTAGGCTTTTATACCATACCTAACATGTGCCAAGCAAGGATTAACAACCAAGGGACTCGATCTGTACAAGAGAGCGCTCTTGAAACTCAAATTCATGTGGGGAAGGACATAATACAAGCTGGTTAAAAATTAAATCGGCTACTTTGAGATTATGCACTTGCTGTTTCCCTCACCTGGAGCGCTCTTTCCTCAGCTATCTGCATGATGTGTTTCCCCGCCTCCTTTAAATATTACCCCCCTCCCAACCAGCATTCCTTATTCCCTGTTTTGGTTTTTTTCCCCTGTATTACATATCACCTTTATTATAATATATATTTTTATTTATTTTTATTTCTTATTGTCTATATCCTGCTGCTGGAGTAAAACTTCCTAAGGGCAGGGATCATCTCTTCTATTTACAGATCAATCCCAAAATACCTAGAGTAGGCATGGAGCTGGAAACAATACATCTTTGCTGACTTAATGAGAAATGCATTTCCTAGTAGATAGGTAAAATTGAAAAAATAGTAATCTATGGGAGTTTCAAAATCTTTGTTGAACTTGATCTTGAATTCTATTCTACTTCTATGGCAGCTTTTGTTCAACAATAGACCAATATATTCCTTAACAGGGAGGTGGGAAGTCTCTTGATCTCATTTTCCGTTCTAGAACCACTTAAAGAAGTGGTTGCACTGTAGTTTTCTTCTTCCTTTTCTCCCACGACTAGAGCTGGATTAAGACTTATTTGAGGAAACGGGCAACGAAATGCCATAAACCACATTTCAGTGGCCAGAACTCCCTATGTTAGTGATTTGAATGAATAACATTTCTGCGTACAGGAGAAGCTCACTTGTCCCCACACTGGGGAAAACTGGTCAGCTTCTGGCTTCTTGGAGTCAAGAGGACCTGAGGCTCAAACCTCACTTTTAGTTCCCTCCTAGGAGGGTCTTTGCCCATTTCAACATCTCTGAACATATTGAAGAGGTTAATGCAATTGAGATAATCGGCACAATGTTTTGGGCACAGTACCCGGTACACAGTAACCACCCAGAAGTGGCAATTAGTCATTTTCTCTGTTGGTTCAACACACTTTCCTTTTGAAACCAGAATAAAAATAAGGAGCTGGAAAGGTTTTATTCTTTTTTGGTGGGTGATTTGAGCCAACTCTCTGCATTTGTTCAAAATTTATTTTATCTTATTTGTTCAACCAGAAAAGGATGTCTTTGTCCATGAGCTTATGTCAATGTAAACACCATTACTTTTCTCTCAGGCTACAACTGAATGATTATTCTCCATCCTGCATGGGTACATGTGTAATTGTGAATGCAGGTGTACATTATCTTTATCCTCAAAAACTGCCATGTTGAGAGAGATTTCTTTTTGGGATATATTGAATCCTGATTCAGCATTTAGTTATCCATACCAGCAATCTGACTTATGCAAATAAATTTCAGAGCCTTCTTTTAGTGACTGTGTGCATACCCTCCAGGTAGCGGAACCAATGTCTGCATCCCTGAGTCCGGAAGGCTGAGTGGGAAGTGCGGGGCTTACAGTGAGGAGCACAGTGTAGGGGGACTACCTGGCATCAGAGCAGTGACCCAGTGTTTCTATCTGTGACATGGGGGAGAGCTTTAAGAGAAATCCCAGCATTATCCTTCATTTGCTGATCTATCTAACAAGCATTCATCCAGTAACTAATGTAACTAGGTCTTTGGGTGCACACGATGGACAAGAGTGATTTAGTAGTGGAAGTAGAAGCACCAGCAGGGGTAAAAATAGCTACCACTTTTTTTTTTTTTTTTTTTTTTGGAACAGGTGGTCTGCCTGGGACTTCATAGCTATCAGTTCAGATTTTAAACTTACTTTATTTTCACAGCAGCCAGTCGTTTCTGCTGAGAGCATGTCTCACCTAAGCATATAATTTTTTTCATGTTGGGAAAGGGAGGACATGGAAAGTCCATGAAGGACAGCTATACTGGATCAACAGGATGAATGGAGAACCACCAGTGAGAGACTTGGGCAGGTCACAACCCCTTTCCCTGGAAGGGAAAGGGAGAGGCACAGGTAATGGTGTCTCTAATAATGTGAGCCCTGCCCAGGTGAGCAGCCCTCAGGATAGTGATGATGGAGTTATTGCTTAGTAAAGAAAGGGGCAATTGTTGTCTGTTCTTGTTATGCTAATAAGAGAGATATGAGTTCTTTATGTAAAATAATCAGTGCATTGCTCTGGTTTTGGTGAGGGCTTCTCAGGGAATTAGGGAGAAAGTCTGCTGGCGCGGAAAGTAGAATCAGAACTCCCACAACTTTCTCTGGTCTTTGGACCCAGCACCATCTCTCCTTGTTTGGAGCTACCAAGTTCAGGAGATGTGAGCCTTGCACTGACTTAAACGCATGACAGGGTTTTAAAGTATGCAAGATGCAGGAAGGTGGAAACCATGGGAGAGGAAATTTTTTCCTCCTGCTTGGAAGCGTGTGGGTTTCAAGGAGTGCTGGGTGGGCACACTGAGCTGGATGTCTTAGATGGGCAGTCCCCAGAATGGGGCCACTGCAGATTAAGGGGAAATAATGGGAGGTCAGGAAAGTAGTATAGTCATGTGGGAAACGTCTTCCCGAAAGCTCAGGTCATCGAGGCTGCCTCACTTAGTGTGACCCAAAAGGAGCAGGTGATGTAAACTAATACACATTTTACACTAAAATGCTCTCTAAAGTCTAGACCTTTCATTCATTCACTATTTATTTAGTCCCGGCTATGGGTCAAACTTAAGTGCTGGGTATAATGGCAATAATCAAGACAGGATTCTTGGCATCATTGGGGCTAACATTTTGGTGAAAGGAACAAGAATAACAAACATATAAATAAAATTTAAAAATTATATGTTACAATAAGTTGTAGGAAAGAAAAGAAAGCAAGTGATGGCTTTAGATGAGGTGTTTGCGGATGACTTTGTTGAAGAGGAGCCTTTGGGCTGAGATGGGGCAGATGAGAAGGAACAGCATGCAGAAGATGGGGATCAAGGGGGCAAAGGGAGGGGGAAGAGTTTGAGGACACAAAGCTCTTCCACTTCAGAGTTTCAATTCCCTACCCCTCCCCGCAGCGTGGCTGAACATTGAACTGTCTTGGGGTCTTTAGGATTTCCTGATCCCTGCTTCCTGTTTCTAGCAGATTGTGACCTCAGTAGTATGGGGCTAGGCCTAACAGTTTATATATTTTAAATGCTTCCCAGGTGATTCTATGTGCAGCCAGGGTTGGGAGTCCTTGCCTTAGGGGAAAAGAAAGGAACTGTATGGTTGGAACATAGTGGGTGGAGATCTAGGAAGAGGCAGGCAAAGGAGGTGACTTTAGGTCATTCAGGGCCTTGCAGAACATTCTAAGGAGTTTGAATTTAGTCAGTAAAATACATTTATTCATTTCCATTGTAGCAATATGTATTCATGTGTGTACACGTGTGTGTGAGAGAGTGAGAACAAGAGAGCCGTGGGACTTCAATGTCTTCATCTCTGTTTTTCTTTCCTAAATTTTAGTGACCTTTTCTCAGCCTCTGGCCCACTCTCTCTTATTCCCTCTTTTTCAAATTAAACTGTCCTTGCCTTTCTTTTCATGGATACAGAGAGTGGAGTGGACTCAGCAAAACTCTACCACATGTACTGTCCAGATTATTCTACAGCAGGTTCACTTGCCCCCATTTAACAGATGAGGCTACTGAGGCCATGGGATAGGTCCTTTGCTCAGGGTCACAGGATAGTCAGTAAGAGCCAGGAGTGGAACTCTAGAAACTGCACTCTTAATAATGAAGAAATACTGCTCTCTACATGAACAATTTTATCGATTTTTCTACAGAATGTGCTCACTCCTTCTTTAAGCCTCTGCATAGCATTCTGTCCATGTGGGAGGATAATATTTATTAAACATTAACCATTGGATTGCCCCTTATTTCTCTTCTGTCTTGCACTTTACTTCTCAAAATTAAAGGAAAGGGGACTTAGTTTTATGCTTAATGCCTCAGGGTAACAAACAAAAATAACGTACTGGTCCTGGCTTTTGACCTCACAAAGCTGTAACTTTTGGGAAGAAAAGACTTTGAAGACTGGTTGTTTGACCAGGGAGCTGTTGTACTGTGCCCTGCTCTGGGCTGGGAAAAGCAGAGAAAAGAAGGGGATGCTAGAGGATGACATAGTTTAGAGGCCCCTGCACATTCATTCTCGATAGAGCACCTGTTTGGGGACCGAGACCTCAGAAAGGTCTGGGAGTCCTGCTGGGTAGCTGGGACCAAAAAGAGCTTTTCAGGATTCCCTTTGCTCCTTTGTGCACAGTAGTAACAAAGGCAGAGCTATTGGGTATGAACAGGGAGGCGAAGATTTTTAGCAGTGGACTCCATGACTGACAAATGGGGGTCGGACTGGATCATGGGTGGCGAGAAGGAACTTGCTGTCCAATTGAGAATCTCAAGCAGCCAATTGCTTCAGACCCTCAGCCCATGTCTTGACATCCAGAATTCAGACACAACTTCGGGACATGATTAAGATTCTGCTGCTTGGGAGAAATGGAAACTCACAATCGAAACTTAGTTGCATATGTAAGAAAATGATTCTATTTCTTTGTTAACAGTCCAGAGGTAGGTGTTGTTTCCCAGGCCCTGAACCCTACCAGGCTTTCAGACCTGGTCTGCAGCTGCTGCAAGGCCAGACCCCTGGGCCCAAGGCCTTTGGAAGACAACTTGGGATCTCCCTGAGCCCTCTCCCCTGCTTTGCTCCAGGGCATTGCACGGACCTCCCTGTCTCCCTGCCTCCCTATGAGGGGCCCTCCCTCGGTGCCCCTGAATAATTGGGATGATGCGCAGGGAAATTAAAAAGGTCATTAATCACCTCGGAGCCAAAGGCAGCTCTCTGGGACCTATTCTTCATGATGATTAATGGCAGGCTGCTCCTCCCCACTCCCCGATTCATTTTCCTGCCACTGTTCACTCACTCTCCCTGCCGTGTCCTTTTCGTCCCTGTCCAAGGGAGCCAGGCTTCCCAGGGATGACTGACCCCAAGTCAGGTCTTTCCTAGCTGCTTTTGCTGCCTCTGGGTCTGGAGCAGGCCCAGTGTGAGCCACTGGGTCAGACACAAAGTTGGTACCTGGCTCTGTTGGTACCAGCTGGTGACCTGAGGCTAGTCACCTCATCTAGGAAGAAGCTTAGCTTCTTCATCGATAAAATGGGGGTGAATGTAAACTAAGAAATGACCATGGCAGTGTGAGATACATTCTCAGTACCAGAATGAGGCTGCCTACATGTTAACATCTCTCTCCCTCTTCTGTTACTACTTTTATTGTTCAGACAAGTATTATTGTTGCCCTTCAATGTCCTTGCAGGAGGGGCTGGGACAGGTCTGAAGGGCCTCTCTGCTCTTTGACAATTTTAATGATGATGATGGTGATGATAATGAGGAGAAGGAGGGTGAACATTTATTGAGTGAGAGTGCCAACCACCCTACATGGTTATTTCTTCCAGCACTACAACAACCCTTTTTACAGATTAAACAAACAGGGTCAGAGAGAAAGAGTAACCTGTTCACAGTCATACAACCGATAAATAGCAGAGGAGGGATTCAAGGCCAATTCCATTTGCTGCCAGGGTCTGTGCCCTTCTGGAAACTGGCACAGCTGGACATAGCAGTGGTCCTTCCTCAGGAGCTGGAGGATCCCTGTACTCCTTTTCTGTCTCTCCTTTCCTACCTCTGGACTGTCTGCCTTCCCCTGGCAGGATGAGCCGAGTCCAGGTCATGCTCGAGTGGCCTCCCCTTCTCCTGTTTGCCAATTAGCCTCGCGTCCAGCTTGCTGCTGCTTAACATGAGCATCTCCTGACCACTGAGGCGTGGATCCCAGGTCTTGCTCCAACCAGCCCCCCACTGGGAGAAGCTCGATTTTCCTGAGATAACTATATCCTGAGGGATTCCTGTGAATTTATAAGGAGAGAACAGATTCTATAAATTAGGCACAGTGAAGTACTTTTCTGAGGCAAGCAGAAACGAAGGACCATTACCCGGCAAATGCAAAACCTTGGAGGGGGTGGAAGACAACAGAAGACCAAGATAGGGTTATGGTCCTGTAGTTGATGCACTGCATCATCTTGAGCAAGTCTCTCACTTCTGGGCCAGTTTTCTTAGTACAATCACAGTAGAAGAACAGATTCTGGGACTAAAGTATTGGGGTCAGGGACAGCCTGCTGCAGAGAGGAACTGAGAAGAAAAGGGCAATGCTTCGGCTCCCTGGCCTCGTCAGGACACCCTCTGCAGGTTGCTGAAGTATGCTGAACATGTCAGTCAGTGGCCTCTCAGGAGCCTCAGGGGCTGACTGAGTAATGGTGTAAAGATGAAAATACAATGATAATTACAAATGTATCAGTGATGATAATGAGATATTAGGTAACATTTATTAAGCAACAGTTATGTGCCAGTCTTGACCATAACCTTATTAAATAGCTACAAACTAGCATTTCCATTTCACAGGTGAGGCAATCAGGTGTAGAGGGGTGAGATCAGGTACCCAAGAACACACAGGGGTGACTGGCAGAGCTGGGTCTTGGACCCATGTCTTTCCAACTCTTGAGCCAGAGCTTTTAGTCCCAATGCTTGGCTGGAATTTGTCACAGTGTCTTGGATCCAATGTCTGGTGGTGCAGGGGCATCCTGCATACCTGAGTGTATAGGGGCTTTCTCATATCTGTAGCCTGTTGCCTCAGTTTACCTGCTTCGAATACCTGTCCAGCTGAGCACCTAGGACCTGCTACAGAACAGGCATGATGTTCTGTGACAAGTGAAAATGCAAGGCCTCATGTTTAAAAATTACTAAACATTTAAAAAGAGTGACAGTAGAGCATTTAACCAAGCAGGAGATCTTCCCGCATGAGTCTGTAGGTTGCACATTCATGGCCCAAAACATTTTCCTGGTCCCACAAGTTTTCTGGACATACACACCCACTGCAGTCTCTTCCCAAAGGCAGAGTTTTGTCTCTTGTATCACCAGTTACCTTCTGAGGCTTTCTTAGATGAAATGGCTGGATCCCTGCCTTCTTAGTGGTCCCCTCACCTCTGGTTTAACTGGTTGACGTGAACTCATCGTGATGTTTGCCAGATGCGAAGAGATGGCTGTCAAATGTCTGCTGCACCATTGGCCAACAGAATCAATGACTCTTCCTTCACTCCCATGACTTTCTCCAGGGCTTGGGCCTAAAGAGACGTGGCTTGGTCTGGACAAAGCCTTGAGCATCCACTCCTAAACCTCCAGGAAAAAATGTTCCAGAACCTGAGCAAGTGCTAAAAAAACTCTTCTCATTAGCCAGCTGGTGGCTAACAAGGGATTTCACTTAGCAGAGCCTTCTGGTGGTTGGCTCATAATTACCATGGAAACCTTCCTGCTGCGCTCAGCCGCTTCCCTCAGCAGCTTCCCCTGGGGAGAAGACACTGTGGCATCTGGACTATTGACATGTTTGTGAGGGAAATAAATGGACAATTAGAAGCAAGACAGGTTGAATCCTTGTTGGAGCAAAGTTTTACCTACATCCGTCCTGGGGCCTAATTGATGCTGTTGTCCCTGCATGAGAGGAAATCATTGGGAGGTGATAAATTCAGGTTGGATGAATCCCCTTTTGCTAAACTCAAGGGCAGGAAAAATGCCTAATTAGAAGGTAGGCTTTTCTGCCTGTTAGAGGCAGCTGCTGGGTGGGGCCAGGAGGTATGAGATATGAAGACTTTTATTTCCTTTTCCATTTTTATACGCAAGTGTATTATTCTATCTACCAGTCAGGTGAAACCTTATATCCTGCTATAACTGGGACCCCCCAAAAATTAACATTGTAACAGGCAGGGTCATCTTCTTGTGAAGGTTACCCAGTGAGGACAGGTGGGGTTTAAGAGGATAGGTAAGGCTTTGCTGGAATAATGAATAAGCCCCAACATCTCAGTTGACTTAATGCCATGAAGGTCATTGAATGGGTCATATGAAGTTCAACCTGGGTCAGACAGTTTTTTATGACATGTGACTATGCCATCTGGAGCACCAAGCCTTTACTTTACATTGCAGTGGGCATGGGGGAATGGAGCAAGTGCCACATTGGTTCTCAATGGCCTCCAGTGAGAAGGGACACATCCCATGTCTCCTTGTAGTATGTTGGCAAAGGGACCCCAGCCTAAGCACACTTGAGGCTAGGAGAAATGGGGAGAACACCAGTCATGCTACCATATTGCATTGAGAAAAACTTTTCAAAATGTAGCTCTTTGGACAATGCAAGTAGAGGGCTTGATAGATTCCTGAAGCTATACTACCTCCTCTCACCCTGCTCTGATTCACACTAAGGATTACACCAAAGAATGACAACAGCATCCCCCTTCCCAGAGAGCCTTTTCCTGGGTTGGGTTATTGTGTGCTACTTTCCCACTTGTAGTACTGGAGCTAGGACAGTTCACAGCAATCCTTTCAGGCTGGCCAATTCTAGGGGGACAACAACCAAATGCTTGCAAAAAGGTGGATGAGGTCCAGAAAGGCCTCACAAAGGAGAAAACATCACACCAGAGTTCAGAAAGTGAGGAATGTATGTATTCATTCATTCACTCATTCAGCCATTCAGTCACTGACAGGTGTCTGTAGGACTAAGCAAGGCCACCTTTGTCTCCTAAGAACTTGTGCCCCAATGGGGAGAGGGCACAAGATAGAGGAGGGCATAATAAATGTCTTCAGAGATGCACAACAGATGGCATGGGGTTCAGAGAAGAGAAAGGAAATCCCCTGTGAGCTGCAGACCCTAAGAAAGCCCATGGTGAAAGTAGAATTTGACCTGAACCTTGAAAATGGTTGTTGATATATGAATGTTAACTTAGGGTTATACTAGAAATATTTTATTGCCTAAGGCATAGATGCTTATGGTAAAAACTGGGAAAAACACAGATAAGCAAACTAAACAAGAAAATTACTCAACAACAATTATCATTTTGATTTCTATATTATCTACCTGCCTACCTACCTACTGATGAAATATGTTCATCCTATGGACATTCTTTTATATTCTACTTTTTATTTTATAATATAACAATCAATTCTGTATCAATAAATACAGATGTGTATTGTCATTTTAAATAGATGAATCACATTCTATTCTATGAATATACCTTACTTTCTTAATCAATCCTCTATTGTTAGATATTAAAATTTCTCACAATTTTTGTCATTATGAATGCTGTTGTGATTAAGATTTTTGTACATGAATTTTTGTGCAGTGGTTTCCTCAGAAAAAATTGAGTGTTTTGAGGCTTGAGATGAGGATGAGGGATGTTCCTAACAAAAGAGTCAGAGAAAGTAAAGGCAGATTCAGAGATACATGAGAAGATCTGAGAAACACAGCTGAAGAAGTCGCCATGAAAAGTTATTGCAGACCTACTGTGGGCTAGGCCCTGTGCTCTAAGTTTTCATATACACACACTGTGTGATCTTCAGGAGAGGTTAAATTACCTGCTCAAGGTCACACAGCAAGTACCAAAATCAATGATGGATCTCAGTTTGTGGGACCCCAGGGCTCAGGGTCTGTTGACTACATTGTAAGTGTAGTTAGTGGTACTCAAGGCATTTATTATAAGGCTCTGTTTCTGCCTGGGCATCTTTACTGCAGGAAACGTGTGAAAAGAGACTAACAGAGGCTCTCGTGTCTTTAGGCTGGCATCTTCGAGCCTTCATTGCCTTCTCGTCAGGATGGGTAATGTCAGCAAAACTTCTTGCTCAGAAATATATTGTTTTGAACTTGGCAACCTGTAAGCTGGGTTGCCATGGTTACCAGAGAGCCCTGGGGTATGATGAACACAAGGGGTGGGCTTGAAACACAATCAAGTCCATCCCCTCCAGTCTCACCCTGAGCTGGAGAGTCTTTGACGTACCTCGTGCACTGCACAGGCCACCCCATACCACAGCATCCATGCACAACCAGGCTGACAACACACCCCAGTGTTTTCAGTGTGTAATAACTACTGATATGTATTGTGCACAGTGGGGAAGATTTTTTGTGCATTATCTTATTTAATTCTCTCCAAACTGCATGCTATGGGTTTCTATTATCCCCATTTTACAGGGGAAGACACAGAGGAGTTCAGAGTCATGTGCCAGTGCCACACAGCTAGCAAATGCCCCCAGAGCCAGTGCTCATAGGTCACATTCCTCATGAGTCACAGCAAACCACATCTCCCAGCATCTGGTTAATGCCAAGCTTCTAAAGATTCACAGAAGTGAATCTGTGTTCCTAGAAGGGACACAAAGGTTTTAGGTGAGAGAAATATGGGGCACTGCAGGGAAGTCCTAAAACAACTAGGTATAGGAACCCACATCCAAGTGTTGCTGGGCATCCAACCATGAAGCCTTAAGGTAACTGTGAAACCCAAACAGGGAACATAATTTTAAGTGTCATTGTTTACTTATAGAATTGGCCTTTTACTTTTTAGATATTAAGGTCCTTAACCAGACCCAAAACTGAGTGCAAGTAGGTCCTGAGAGCTGCCCTGGCACCAGCTTCACCATGCTGGGTGGGTCCTGCCCTTTACAACTTAGGAGTGAGGTTTGCAAACTGAGAACCATGATTGATTAGCGCATCTTGAGCTCAGTGTAGCATAAGGCAACCAGCATTTTAAAAGGATATAAAATAGACGATTGTGGAAAATATCAAAGCTCCTTGTACGTAATAGGCAGGTATTGATTTGTGGAACATCTGCTGGTATTAGATGTACTGTGGGTCATAATGTAAATAGCCAAAAAGTTTAAGAATTGATTTAACAAAAGAGATGATCCAACTCAGGAAAAGAAGAGCATAGCGATGTCCCACTTCTGTTGGACACTGGTGAGAACAGGTCTCACACTCTTTTATGTTGCAACTTTTATGTTGCAGTTTAGATCCTGAGATCTGTCACTTACTAGCTGTGTGGCCTCAAAGAATTGCCTTGTTTCCTCATCTATAAGATACAGGGTGAGAACTAAATGACTTAATACATGAAGAATGCTTAGAACAGTGCCTAGTACACAAGAAATTTTCAATGGCTGTCATTTTTGCAACTGTGTTCATGTAACCCTATATCCAAATGTGTCCCCTGAAGAGGTGTTTCAGACACCGAAGTTTCCTCACTTCTCATGAATGGTAAAGTCTCCTAAGTTACACTTTTTTTGCAACAGGTCTGCCACTAGAACACAGGCATGATGAAGACCACTGCTAACTGTAAGGCAAAATGGGAAAGGAAAGGAAAGGAAAGGAAAGGACTCATGTCAACATCATTGCCATTGGACATGTAGATTCGGACAAGGCTACCACAAGTGGCCGTCTGATCTACAGATGTGATGATATCAACAAATGAACCACTGCAAAACTTGAAAAGGATGCTGATAAGTTGGGAAAGGGCCCTGTCAAGTATGCCTGGGTCTTGGATAAACTGAAAGTTGAATGTAAGCATAGTATCAATATTGATATCTCTCTGTGGAAATTTGAGACCAGCAAGTATTATGTAATCATCATCGATGTTCCAGGACTCAGAGACTTTATCGAAATCATGATCTCAGGCACACCTCAGGCAGACTATGCTGTCCTGATTGTTGCTACTGGTGTTGGTGAACTTGAAGCAGGCACCTCCAAGATTGGGAGACCTGTGAGCATGCCCTTCTAAAGTACACAGTGGGTGTGGAACAGCTGATTGTTGGTGCTAACAAAATGGATTCCACTGAGCCACCCAATAGCCAGAAGAGATATGGGTAAAGCATTAAGAAAGTCAATACCTACATTAAGAAAATTGGCTGTGACCCTGCTATAATAGCATTTTTGCCAATTTCTGGTTAGAATGACAAAAACATGCTTGAGCCAAGTGCTAACATGCCTCGATTCAAAGGATGGAAAATCACTTGGAAAGATGACAATGCCAATGGAATCACACTGCATGAAGCTCTGGATTGCATCCTGCCACCAACTTGTCCAACTGACAAGCCTCGGCATCTGCCCCTCCATGATGTCTACAAAATTGGTGGTAGTGATACTGTCCTTGTGGGCTGGGTGAAGACCCATGTTCTCAAACCTGGTATGATGTTACCTTTGACCCAGTCAGTGTTACAACTGAAGTAAAAGTCTGTTGAAATGACCAGAAGAAATCTGTCACGGAACTTTGAGACCCATTAAAACAAAGTTTAATGAGGAAAAATAATTCCTAAGTTATTGTATTTGGGTTTTACCTTTGTACCCTGAGTGGTCTACAATTGTCAGCAGCAGAGAAGAATTAGTAATTATGATACAATTTCCATGATTTTCTTGGATGATGGGGAGCTCTCTCTAAGCCATGCCATCCTGGAATCATTGACCTTCTCTCATCACTGTTGGATTGCAGGGGTTTTTAGGCTCCTACATCAGGCTCCACTGAAGCTTTATGAGCCCCTCCAGCCCAGCAGGCTTTCTTCCAGGTAGCCCCTCCTCACAACCCAACAGTCTGTGAGGATACCCCATTCTGCCCATCTGGAAATGGAGGGACAGAAATGCAGAAAGGCAAAGTGATGTGCTCGGGGTATTCCAAGAGGGGACATGACACAAGCAAATCCATGGAGGCACAGTTATGCGTCTGGGATCCAGGGGTGATGAGCAGGAATGGAGGCCACATGGAGCCCCAGGGACCAAACCCACAACCGGGAGCCAGGTTCTGAGCTATTTGCCCTTGTGGGCAGTAGGGAGCCTAAAGGTATATTTGGTTGTTCCTATTGCATTTTAATTCTTTCAGTAACACGGCTTCCAGAAGTTATTCATTCAACATAGTACCTCATTGTTTAATTAACTCTGATTTTTCTGTATTTGACTAACCAGCCTTCTCATTCATTCCCCAATGATTAGAGAGTTCCTGTGAGTTACTTTTGGAGATTCAAATGCTTTTCTCTATTTAGCTGGGAAGGATCCACAGGGAGACACGTTTACATAATGTTGTCACTAGACCACTTGGTTATCTTAATTTTCTCACTTCCTCAACTGAATTAAAAAAAAAAAAAGTGATGAGTGCCTGTGAGCTGGAAAAGAGTGGGAAGGCATGTTTACTACAACAAAGAAAACTCTCATTTCTGAGCGCTAAGTCTGTATCAGGCTAAGTGCTTTGCCCTCTTGCCAGTTCTGGCCTCACAGTGATCCTGGGAGGTGAGTGTTATGTCCATTTTCCAGATGAAGACACTAGTCTGCAGAAGTAGAGCAATTTGCCAAAGGTCACATGTCCGTATGTGGTGAATACGGGCTGTGAACACAGCAATCTGATCTCAGACTCTCAGTGCTGGGAGGATACATGGCACCAGACATTTAGGACACTGTTCAAATTCCAGGTCTGTAGCTTTGGGGACATTTCTTCTTCTTTTTTTTCCCCTTCAATGGAGAGCCATGATAGATAGTTCATCATCTCCCTCTTCCCTTCATTTAGCTCCTTCTAGTTGGAAAAGATTAGAGGTATGCTGCCCAAGAGAGAGGGGAAAATTAGACTCTGCCTTAATCCAGGGGTGGAAATAGTGATCAACCAGGTTGGCTGCAGGCAACATCAATAGACAAGGGGGCTGGGTGGACTGGCGGTGAGTTAGTGTTGTCTGCCATGAGCAGAGGGAGGCACAGTGAACCAGGGCATTACACATTTGATGTCCCTGCTGTAGTCTTTGTTCACACAAATCCACATTATTATTATTATAATTAAAGATTCTATTATTTTTAGAGAGAGGGGAAGAGAGAGAGAGGCAGAGAGGGAGAGAGACATCAATGTATGGTTGCCTTTCACCCGCCTCCAGCTACAGACCTGGCTGGAGACCCTGCCTATAACCTCATTATGTGCCCTGGCTGGAGGTTCAAACCAGTGACCCCTGGGTTTGCAGGCTGGCACCTTATCCACTGTGCCACCAGGCAGGGCTACATTATTTTTAAAAGCATAAATAAATGAAGGAAGTGTGTGTGTGTGTATACTGTGGATATATATTATTTTTGCCTGCCTGGACTTTATTCTCCTTCTTCTAGTAAAATAGTATAACACCACCACCACCACCACCACCACCACCACCACCACCAAACAGAAAATGTCACACACATACACACACATACACATTAACATCTCTCTGGCTTTCCTATGGGGAACTATCCTTTTCCTGTGCTAAGGCCACAATCCCCCCTCCCCCTTTCTGGGTAAAAGGCACAAGACTAAGTCTGACTAATCAAAGAATCTCATCTCTGCCACTGAGACTTGAGCCTAAAATGCTCCCTCCCCCTGGCATGGCTTACCTGATAGGCTGCCCAACTGAAGCTGTTTGTGGCCCTCTTTGTCACCAGCTTGGTAGCACCTGGTGATGAATGAAGCCAGTTGGAGAAAAGCAAAGTTAGGAGATGGAGAAAACCATGTCCTAAAGAAGTTGCGTTAGTCTCTGATCCTACTTTAGCTAGTCTAAAGCCAATCTTGTTTAGAGCTAGCTCTACCATAGGAAGCTTCAGTTCCCTGAGCCTATATACTTTGCTTAAGCCTGTTTGAGCTGTCTTTCTGACACTTGGAACAAAAGCATAATTAACAACTTATTTTGTTCAAAAAATGTTGGTGATTTCCCTTGAAGTGACTGATGTATCCCCTCAAAATTCTTATGTTGAAACACATTCCCCAAGGTAACGGTAGTAGGAAGTGAGGCCTTTGGGAGATGATTAGGTTCTGAGGATGGAGCTCCCATGAATGTCATTAGTGCCCTTATAAAAGGGACCCAGAAAGCTCCCTTGTTCTCATTCCCAAATGTGAGGACACACCAAGGCATAGTGGCAGTCTGCAGCCAGGAACAAATTCCTCACCAGAACCTGACCATGCTGACCCTTGATCTTGGACTTACAGTTTCCAAGCTGTGAAGCATACGTTTTTGTTGTTTATAAGACACCCAGTCTGTGGCACTTTGTTATAGCAGCCTGAATGGACTGAGACACCCCCTAATTCACAATTTCATTTTTACCTGACATTTTTCACTGCACTCAAAGCCATGTACACCTTACTTTCTGGTAGCAAAGAACTTGCTGTCCTCGGCACATGGTGCCCTTTGGCTTCTGTCCTTGCCAGCTTACCCCCACACATCAGCAAGGCCCATCTTCCCTATTTTACTCACCACCCACTTTAGACCATTTAATTGGTTATTATAATTCTTTGGATAATTCCATGTGGCCCACACACTGCTACATTCTCTGACCTCTACTTACTAGAAGCAGCTAATACAGTGAGTCAGCTACCATCCTAGGTACTTTACCTGCATTACCTCATTGCACCAGCACAACAGCACTATGGGATGCTGTGCTCACCACCATTTCACTGGTGGGGCCACTGAGGCACCAGGTGGGTGAGCAGTTTCCTGGGTCAAGCACTCTGGCTCCAGAGACAAGCTCTTAGCATCAAGCTGCCTGGCTCACATCTTCAGCCTCACCTGCCTCCAGCCCCATGACCCATTTGCACCACCCTGCTGTGTGTTCTTCTTGGTACTACAAAGGGTTAAGAGATCATAGAAAGAAAAGGCTGCAGAGCATAGCATGATAATTGGGCTTGTTTTGTGGGGAGAAAATGCCAGTCTTGGTGTCAGGGCACCATGTAAAAATGTGTTTTATTCCACATAAATTAGTCTGTGTGTTCACCCCATGCTGGAGACAGCATGGCCATTGGATGGGACTTGGCATTAACTTAGCCTCTGAGATGGCTCATTAGTACAGGCAGGGCCCCATCTGCATATTCTTTTGTCTCTTTTCCCAGAGCAGAGGGGAACTAGGGGTCTAATTGGGAGGCAGACTGCACAGCAAATGTGGATGAGCTTCTTCCAAATACTTTTGTTTAGTCTTGTCTACTCTAGCAGAGGGTTAACCCAGGGCAGGATCCGGATGCAGTGAATGAGCTACAGATTCAGTGTGTCTGAAAGCCAGGGACTCAGGAAATCTTGGAAAATGAAATTCAGGGAACCTTAATGATGGAAAGTAGTTGACTCACAGCTGCTCAGAATTATGGGGTCTTAGAATTTATACTCTAAGAATCCTGAGAACATAGATGTAGCCAGCCATCACATTGCTGGGGTCTCAGGGAGGTAGGACTTTCCATTTTCTCACTTGGGCCTACTTCCCACCTTCTGCCAGCCCTTTACCTCTTTGTCTGTCTAGTTCATATCATTATTCAGGTCTCTGCTGAGTCAGTCACTCCTGGGGCCTTTCTTTCCATTTTCACTAAAGTGGGCCTATGACATGAAAGCCTAGCCCCCTCATCTTATGTCATCATTCTCTCCACTGAACTGACTCGGTGCCTTCCTCTCCCAAGGTTTGCAAGATCTTTATGCAGAGGACATAACTGTTCTGTTCACCACTGAATGGCGTGACATGCATGGCGGACACATGCATGACCCAGAGAGGGTCCTCAGCAGTGTCTCTCAAATGAACAGGTGGATAAATGAGTGTGGAATGATTGGCTCTAGGGGCTGAAAGGAACTTTAACATTACCTTGCTCAACTCCTTCCCCCAAGTCCTCTGCAGAATCCCTGACCAACAGTTGGGCAGTCTTTACGTGAATTGCTACAGGGAGGGAATCTGTTCCATTGCACACAGGCTCATTCAGGGAGCTGTGTAGAGAATGGTTTGGGAGAGGGTAGGTGTGGAGGAGGGAGGTACAGACATTCATATGAGAGATGAGAGCAGGGGAGGCAGAGCAGGGGATGAGTGGGTGGGTTTGGGTATATGTTGGAGGCAGAGCCAACACACCTGCTCATTGATGAAATGCAGAAGTGAGTAATGAGGAAAATGAAGGCAGGGAAAGAGCAGTATCTATAAGCATAAGGTCAAACCTTCCACTGTGGCTTACCAACTGTGTGGACTCTATGAGATTTAAGAGTCCACACCAGGCCCAAGTTTTCTATTTCCTTTTCCATTTTATTCACCCTCTGTCCCCAACCCAGCACTTCATTCATGATATAGACAAAAATAAGTGTTTTCTTGAGTGAATAAATGTGTGCACATATTTAGTCACTGCCCCCTACCACTGCTGAGCCTGGCATTGTCTGTGTACAGCATATTCTCAGTCAGGCTCATTGATGAATGACTGAGTGGTTGGAGGCCTCTTACAATGTTGTGCAGCTTCCCACATGAGGAGCTGGAAGATGGCAGAGATGCTCTGAGCTCCCTGCTTTATGCAAAGACCCTGGTACCCTGACATCAACCTGTCACTCACAAAGACAGCAAATCTATTGGGTTATAAATTTGACTGCAAACTCCTATACTGGCAATAATAAACATTAATTAAACATTTAGTGCGCTGTCATTTTCCTTGTCATAATACATTTTAGAAGGGTGTCGGGGCTCATCTTGATGGGTTGAAGATCTTTAAAAATATCCATAGATGTTTGAGCTCATGCATACTTTTTCCTGGATACTATTTTCTTTAGTAAGCAGAGAGTATTTTTTGGTAGCTTGTTCTCCATAACTGTGGCAATCAATTGTGTATTTATAAATTTATTCAATTATTTATTAACTCAACAAAACTAAATTTAGTGTTCACTAACTCCAAATACTATTTCTGTTCTAGTGATACAGTAGTAAACATAATGATTAGGGCCCTGCCTCACAGAGCCACATTATCAGCAGGGAGACAAAACTAAGGAAGTAAATAAATCAACAATGTAATTTAATACAGAGGAAATGTCTATAAAGAAAATGAAACATGAAATTAAGGCAGAGAGGACTGTGGCTGACCAGCTTTTTAAAATAAGGTGGTCAACATTCCTCTCCAAATGGCAGGAGCCTGAGGGGAAGCCACAGCCTCACCCATAGGAATTAATTTGCCCTACCCAGCAGTGCCTAAACCTGACCTCAGATTATAGGTTGATTGGATTAACAACTGAATTCATTTGCCCACCCAGAGGTGGCTAAAACTGAACCGCTGATCGCAGACTGATTGGATTAACAACTAAAGGAGACAAAGACAGTGGACCTCTGGAAGTCTCCAACTGGCTGAATAGGTCCAGACTGGGTCACAAGCTGACCTCACCAAGCACAGATCCAGGAAGCAAAAAACATGCACCTCTACAGCACAGAAAGTCACACCACTAAGACTTTAAGTCAAAGCAGACCAATCCAAGAAGCAGAAACAAACAAGAGCTACCTAAATTGGGGAGACAAAGAAAGTAACCCTCAGCAAATGGAAAGGAGGAATTTCCTGGAAGAGTGCAAAATGAAGTAGAGGCAAGCACACTCTCAGACATGGAATTCAAAATAATGATGATAGAGAAGCTCAATGAGCTCAGTGAGTTTAAAGAAAATTACAAACAACTCCAGGGGAACTATGAAGAACTCCAGGGGAACTACAAAGAACTCCAGGAGAGCTACAAGGAACTTACTGAGAACAACACTAGCATTAAAAAGGACATAGAAACCAACCATCAATAAGAGCCAGGAGGAAATGAAGAGTACAATTTCTGAGTTGAAGAACACAGTAGAAAGAATCAAAAGCAGGCTAGAGAAAGCAGAGGATCAGATCAACGAGCTGGAGGTCAATGTAGAAAAAAATTCCCAGGCAGTGCAACAAAATGAAAAAAAGACTGAGAAAGAATGAAGAGGTTTTAAGAGAGCTGTAGCACAACTTGGAATGTAATAACATCCGTATCACAGGGATACCAGAAGGAGAAGAGGAGGAGCAAGGGATAGAAAACCTCTTTAAAAAAGTAATGCCTGAAGACTTCCCTAACTTGAGGAGAGAAAATGTCATGCAAACTCAGGAAGCACAGAAGGTCCCAATGAAAATAAACCCAAATAGGCCCACTCCAAGACACATCATAATGAAAATGGCAAATTTCAAAAACAAGGAGAGAATCCTAAAAGCAGCAAGAGAGAAATAGCTAATAACATACAAGGGGGCTCCCATAAGGTTATCAGCTGACTTCTCAACAGAAACACAAGCCAGAAGGGAATGGCAAAAAATATTTCAAGCAATGAAAAACAAAGGCCTGCAACCAAGAATACTCTATCCAGCAAGGCTGTCATTCAAAATGGAAGGTGAAATAAGGAGTTTCCCAGACAAAAGAAGTCTAAGGGAATACATCTCCACCAAATTAGCAATGCAAGAGATGCTAAAGGGTCTGCTTTAAGAAGATGAAGAAACAGAGAGACAGACAGAAACACAAGTACAAAGGTAAATGAATTAAGTGCACCAATGGAAAGATATAGGGCAACTGAATGGATAAGAACTAATTTTAACCTATGAACGTTTTAAAGTGATCTTGTTACTATACTCGAAGAACCCTGAAACACCAATTCATAAGAATCTATGTACCGCTATTTTTTAGCAGTGCTATTTACAATAGCCAAGTGCTAGAAACAGCCTAAGTACCCATCAGTGGATGACTGGATCAAAAAACTTTGGTACATTTACACAATGGAATTCTATACAGCAGAAAGAAGGAATTCCTACCCTTTGCAAAAACATGAATGGAACTGGAAAGTATTATGCTTAGTGAAATAAGCTGGTCAGTGAAAGACAAATACCACATGATCTCACCCATTATAGGACAATAATGAACAAAACAAACAAACAAGTAAAACAGAACCAGATACATGAATACAATGAATAGACCTTCAGTGGGCAATGAGGATGGGGGAGGAGGAGGCGAAGAAGGGAATGAGTTTAGTCAAGGAACTACATGGAAGAACCATGGACATTGACAACAAGTGGGATTGACTTTGGCGGGGGCGTGGGTGGGTGGGGAAGGGAACAGAAGGGAGGAAAAAGGGAATGGATGTAATACATCAATAACAACAATAAAATTAAATTAAAAAAAATAAAATGAGGCATCACTGGTGTACCTAGATTTCAGGAGAGTGCTCCCAGAAAAGGGATAGCATATGCAAAGGCCCTGTGCAGGAGAGTGAGCCTAGTGTAATTGTGGAAGAGAAGAAGGCCTGTGTGGCTGGAACAGTCATGCCACTGAGCCATCTCTGTGCCATAGAAGGTGGTGAGAGGAGTCAGGATTGATTTCATTCAGGGATTTCTTTATTTGTTTATTCAACCTTCAGATGGCATGTGTCTTTTGGTGCAAGTATTGTGTGAGGCAATATCCTGAAGATGAAGACCAAAGCCTGAATTCAGAAGCTCACAGTGGGTAAGGCATAGAAGTGAATGGCCCATCATATTATAATGTAGGGAGAGCCATGATGGTGGGCACGAGGACATTCACCATTAGGTGGACATTATGCAAGGGGTGGCGGCTATGCTTTTTGTCCCTTCAGAGTCTGGTTTGACCCTGTAACTTGCTTTGGGACAATAAAATGTGAGTTGGTAAGTTTTACCTTATGAGCTGGTCAATGCTGAGTCCCCTGCCATAGTGGTCCTTGTTATGCTCCGTCATGACCTGTGGCAAAAAAACAAAAACAAAAACAAAAAAAACATGCAATACTTGGCTATTTAGATTGGGGCTCTGACCTCTTTTTCCTTAGATTGTCAAATAAAATGACAACAGCTAACACAACAATAGCCTGCTGGTGTGAATGAATCAAAATTATACTATTTTTTTGTCAGATCAGAAAAAAGTTTTTTTTTTTTTTTTTTTTTTGGTGTGTCACAGAATTTTAGTAATTAATTTATGTGTGCCATGAAATGAAAAAGGTTGAGAATTGCTGTTCTAGACAGAGGCTGCTTGGTCTGTCTGGGCCCTAGAGCTAAGTTGGTGATGGTGGGTGGTCAAGTCAGGAGAGACTGAACGAAAACATCTTGGTTTAGGCCTCTGGAGTCTGCAGTATAGCCCAGCTTTTCTTGACTGATGTGGCCAGGATAAGAATAAGCACAAACATGAAGCATGTGACCCAGCCTGAGGAAGTCAGGAAAAGCTTTCCGAAGAGGGGACATCTTTGCAGAGAGTGAAAGACATGTGGGAATTAGCCAGCCAAGGGAAGCGAGCAGGTGTTGTGGTGAGAGGAAGAGAGAGGATGTCTCCTTCAGATGGTTACTGAAGAGGGAACTGTATGTTCCAGACTGTGTAATGAACACCACAGGCTTTAGGAACAGATAAGCAAGGGTGATTTCTCTACTTCTGTGACATTGGGCAGCAGCTGCTGACATTTCTCAGTATCAGACTCCTCATTTCATGGGATAGGGTGGCACCTATCCTGCTATCACCTGATATCTGTTTATAAGTGCTCATTCACAGTTATGGCATTATTAGATATAATGGCAGATGTACTGGGCCATTGGGTTCAGTTTTGTCATGGCCTCCACCAAAACACCATGACAATCAGAGATCACACATATGTGGCATTTAGCATGTGCCTGGCTTTCTGCACTTTTCATGTATTAACAAACTACAGAATACTAGTGTTACTTTTCTATCCATTTTACTGCAGAGGGAATACAAGCAGGGTGCACATGAACACGACCTGTCCAAAGCCACACAGCTGCAAAGTGGCAGAGCTAGAACTCAGACATGTGTTCTGCATCCAAAGTAACTACGACTTTGGTGGTGCCTTGCTGTAAGACCCAAAAATTAGTGTTGAGGAAAATGGGTCTTTATTTACAATATTCCAACTGGGGGTGGGGTGGGGGGCTGTGAGCACTTCAACTCAGAGCCCTGTTTTTCCATGAAACCAGAACTTCCCTTATTTCACAAAAGGCTGTAAGCCAAAAACATGCCCAGAAGCTCCCCATTTCTTACTTGTCAGCTCTCTCCTTCAGGATCTGGGGTACAATGTCATTAGCCTTCGCATAACAGTTCAGAGAAGCATGTACTGTGTTGCACTAGATCATGGTGAATTTCAGGTACTGAAAGAGTTCTTTCCACATGTCCCAAGTCCCAAAAGTCCAAACAGAGTCCAGGTCTGCAAGGCAGAGTCCTTGGTGGCTTCTGAGTCCAAGTGGGTGGATAGAAGCAGCAGCCTGCTGACTTTCTTTAGGAGCCCTGTCCCTCCTTGCAGACTACATTGATTTTTGTCTTCTAAACTGTGTGTGCTCTTTCCCTTTTCAAACCACGTGTTCTACCCCAGCTAAATGGCTACTGCCTTAACTTTAAACTCTAAAGGTGGCCTGTGATCCAGTGGGTAGGATGACCTATCATGACCACCTGTGAAATCTTTGGCAGACCTTAAAAGTTCTTTTGTCACCTTTCTATGGCCAAAAGTCCCTCCCATTTCCTTGCCTCGGAGATTTGGCTAGTGATTTGCATAACTAAGATCCTAGCTACCAGTCATAGATATGCAAAGTACCACAAAGTACCTTTCAAGGGAAAAATGGCTTCACTTTACTGAATCCCATCCCCCATGGCCAAACTGCTGGGCTTTGGGATAGTTCTTCCTCCACTTTGTAACAATTTTCCCCTTTCAGACTTTAGACTCTTATAATCTTATAAAGGACAATGGGTAAAGGTCTTGTGTTCTTCTGGCTGCTTTGAGCTGGACATGGCCTTGGGTCCAGGGGTCCCTAACAAAGTGGGGGTGTGGAGGGAATGGTGGCCTTTGCACATGAGGAAGGAACTTGCAGAGTCCAGGGCAGTTGGCTGTCCCTGGACAGCAGCATGCTTGGCCTCCAAGGGCTGGCACTGCTGGGCAAGGTGACATTCTGCTGTATTCTGGGGGCAAGAGGTTTAGCAAAAGGGTTAGAAGGCATAATTAAAACAATAACCACTAAATGACAAAGGCAGGGACCAATTTTTTGATGTCTCACATTAGGAAAAGAGTGGCTTTTCTGGAGGAAGGTGTGCAAAGTGTATCACACCTGTCCAAAGCCCTTTTAGCCCACTGCACTTAGTTTGGGCTGAGGGAAGTATTTTAGGATTCCTTCCCTTTCAGACTTCTGGGCCCTTTCTGTCCCAGCCATTAGCTCAGAAAAACCAGTTGTAAAGCGAAGCCCACAGACTTTGCTATACTTCACCAACCAAACCATTGTGCTTAGTTCAGCCAAACCATTGCGTTTTAGGAGGCAACGAAAGATGGGCTTCTTAAGTGAGGCCTATATTGCACAGACAATCACTTAGGCAGGCTTACACTCTGAAAACAGAAGGGAGAACCCACATGTTAATTCATACAACAATCCATAATCCAGTCTCTGGGTCTGTGAAACTATCTTTTTGGGAAAACATCCACTTACAAAGCCTTTGCCAGAATAACATTTAACAGTGACAAATTGATACATTATTTTTGCCTGTAAATTGAGCATTTTTGAGGATGTTACAAACCCAGTTATAACTTTCAAATGAAAACAAACTTTAAAACAAAGCATTGTGATTTTTCTTAATTCCTGATTTTTCTTCTTAAGATCACCTTCATTGTCCTTAAAGGACTGCATTAAGTCCAGTTTCAATTTTGCTGTTTAATTTGCATAAACACAACAAGAGCAGCAATTGATCGCATATGATCATGAAGTCTGCTCTGCTTGAACGTGTAAGGAACCTTTAGATTTGACTCTTTAGTCCACTCTTCAGGACACAGAAGCTGAACCACACACCTGCCAAGCAGTTGCCTATAAACAACCACTTCTTGTAAGTCCTTGAGGTTTTCCATTGTGCCTTAAGGTTCCTTCTAGCCATTTTCCAGGAAAGCAACCTTCATTCCTTTCCTGGAAAGATTGCCACAAACTGCACAACCAACCTAGGTATCAGAATTTTTCCTTTTATTAGCTCCAAAAGTTAATTCCAGTTCCTCAGGGCTTTCTGTTAACAACCAGAGCCCATGCATGCCTTCTTCAGGTATGACATTCTAGTCAAAGTCTTGATTGACAAAACCTTTAAATAGGTTTCATGCAAAGAAACATGGAGTCATTATTCACTCCCTCAGAATGCCAAATTCAGGAGGGATCAGGAAGGGAGAAAAATATATAGTATGAAGGAAAACTCTTGTCCTTCAAAATTGTATTCCCATGCATTATACTTTCCATTACTAAAACAATACAATTTTTTCCCAAAACTTTCACAACTTTTTTTTTTTAACTTTCACTAACTTTTAACAAACCTTTTTCATTTTCATGCCTTATTCTACCAGTTCACTTTCCTATTCTAGTGTGAAGTTTTAACTTGGGAAACCTTCCTTTCAGAGCATAAATGGGGCAATCATTCAAAACACAGAAAGCTAGGCACTCTTTCACTCATATCTACTGGCTTCCTAGAAAGACGTGTCCTTTCAGACAGAGATGGCACCCTCTCAACAGTATTTTTGTTGGCTTCCTAGAGAGATGTGCCCTTTTACCCACAGCTGGCATTCTTGTCAGCATTCCATGGCCCCTTCTCACTTTAATGGTAGAGGCATCCTCTCACCTATCAGTGACTCACTGGTCTCCTGGTAGAGGTGTGCTCTTTCACCACTTGGTCTCCTGGCAGAGACATGCTCTTTTGCCCCAAGCCTGATTTCACCAGCACCAAATGACCCTTCCTGGGTCCCAGATGGCAAAGGCATTCTCCCCAACTGGTTCACAGATGACCTTACCTAGGTCTCATTGGCCAAAAACAGATACAAAGAATTCCAGAACAGAACAGACTTCAGAACGGTAAAATTTAATGCACATTACATTCTTACAAAATTAGAACACAAGTAGCTGAGGTTTCCTTTTCCCAAGTTTAAGATCTTTCACAACTGTTTCTATTTATTTTTATAACTTTCCACAGAACTTCTGCAAAATTTACAGACTCTTTAAATGCCTTTTACTTCTTTAGATTTAACCATAAGCCACTTCCAGGTTTTGTTCTTTTTTACACTATGAAGGACTATACTTAAACTTAGTACCTGGCAGCTGAAAGTCCCTAGATTTACAAGCACAAGCATACTAAAAGTCCCTTGATTTTCAGGGGCATCCTGCAGCTTCCGGCAGCTTACGTTGCAAACACCCTGTCCTGTGATGATGGCCCCTGCACATGCTGCATCTTCCAAGATGGTGGCACCCCCACGTACCACTCACTGGATGGTGGAGGCCCAGGTGACTAATGCTGCATGGTGGAGTGACTACATGGTTCACCCAAAATGGTGACTTGACCATATGGCTCAGAGTTCCATTTGCAACCTGCATGAGGGTTTGGCTTACAGAGCCTTGGGGTTCCCTTCTTTCCCAAGCCTGTTTGTTTGTTTGTTTGTTTTTACAACATGTGGCATTCCTGGCAACTGGCATCTTGAGCTGGGCTGCAGGGCAGTTTCTTGAGACTAGGAAGTCCCTGTAGCTGTGCTCCAGGGTCGGTCTGCCCCACATGGCTGGGACTTGAATATAGGTTCCATCAGTCCCATCTGGGCTGCCAAAACTGTTACTGAGCAAAGTGGGGTTCACTTACATGGTGCCTAGGCATAAGACCCAACAATTAGTGTTGGGGAAAACAGGCCTTTATTTACAGTATTCCAACTGGGGATTAAGGGGGCAGTGAGCACTTCAGCTCAGAGCCCTGTTCTCCCATGAGATCTTTCTTTACTTCCCTAAAGGCTATAAGCCAAAACATACCCAAAAGTTTTCAATTTCTTATCTGTTAGCTCTTTCCTTCAGGATCTGGAGTATAATGTCATCAGCCTCCATATAATAGTCCAGGAAAGCATGTACTGTGTTGTGCTGGATCATGGTGAAGTTTAGGTACTAAAAGATACCTTTTCACTTGTCCCAAGTTTCAGAAGTCCAAATAGTGTCTAGATCTGCAAGGCAGAGTCCTCAGTGGCTTCCAGGTCAAAGCCACCCTGATTAAAGCAGCAGTTTGCTGGCTTTGTTTACTAGCCCAGGTTGCCAGGGCCCCCTTTTCACTTTGCAGACCACATGGCTTTCTCTCTGTCTCCCAAAATGAGTGTTTTACCCCTGTGCAAATGGCTGCTGACTTATTTTTAAACTTTGATGGTGGCCCATGATGCAGTAGGTAGGGTGACCAATCATGGCTGCCTGCGAAATCTTGGGCAGGCCCTATAGGTTCTTTTATCACCATTCTATGGTTAAAACCCCCTCCCATCTCCTCAGCTCTGGGGTTTGGCTAGCCATTTGCATAATTAAGACCCTAGTGACCAGCCATAAATACACAAAGTACCACAAAGTACATTTCTTAGGAAAAATGGCTGTACTTGACTGAGTCCCATCTCCCATCCCCAAACTGCAGGTTTTTGAAATGGCTCTTCTTCCACTCTGGAGCAATACCATCTTCTGCTTCTGTGCTTGCACACTGGAGGAGTTCCTGCCCAGTGGCTGAGATGATACCCCCAGTCCAGGAGGTATGATATGAAGAGGATGGCTCCTGACCAGAGCTTGCCATAACCCAGAAGATGGGGACATAAGCAGGGCTGGATTGCCACAAGCATGAAGTTGCTAATGAGGAACTAGAAATAGCGTCAGATTTCTCACAGCCAACAATTACTGAGCCCCTGTTCTGGGCTAGGGTCCACACTTAGTGAGGGCTCTTCATACAATGGTGCATACTGTCAGTGTACCGACACAGGAGCTGCCATCCACCAGGCTTTCAAGCCTTACACTCATCAGAGTCACTCTATGAGCAAGTGCTTTGCAGATGAACTTGAGGAGAACTCAGTGGTTATAGAAGCCAAAGGACCCTGACTAGCCTTGATGTCACATGCAAAGACAGTGCTACATGGAGTGACCCTGAGGAAGGAAGGAGAGGTAGAAGGACATTCCAGTAAGATAAAGAGCATTCAAATTAATCTGCACCAGCCTAGGATATCTGTGGATTGAAGCATCCAGTGCGGAGAAGAAAGCAGGACAAGAAGATCCAGATGGGTCAAGTGGTCTCTTTCTCTTTGGCTTTTCCCAAAAGCAGTGAGAAGCTAGCATAGGGCATAAAGTAAGGAAGCAATAGGATCTGATTTTCCTTGTGATAGACTCTTTCTGGCTGTCATTAGGACTGAAAAGCAGGACAAGGGGTGGGGAGATCACTCAAAAAGCTGTTTTGAATGTCCTCGCCAGGGGACAGACCATGGACAGCACAATGGAGACAGTGGGTAGATCTCTCTCATTGAGCTAGTGATTCTGGATTAGTGTTCCAATGACATTTTGTCCCTGTCTGCCCCTTCCCTGGCCAACAGTGCTGTCTGACCTGTATTTATCTCCCACAGTTGTGCTTCTATAAATTAAAGGTTTCTGAGATTTCCCACTGCCCATGTTTTCTATGTTGTGGGTCCCAGACCACACAGTCCTGAAGAGCTGGTCACTGTGCTTTTTTTTGTTTGTTTGTTTTGTTTCCTGAGATTTCTGATTGGTTAGTGAAAAGGTTCTTTGTAGGTTTGAGTTTACAAGGTTGGCTCCCAGCTCCCAAGTGGTCACAGGTGAGCAGCCTGGATCACCTGGCCCTAGTGAGCAGAGTTTTCCAGACTTGCAGCAAATTTCCCATGTGAAAGTCAAAAAAGCATGGGTTAACTTTCTTTTTCAATTAGCTCTGCATTTTCTATAAAGATATAATCCTTTATTAAGTTAATGAGGCATAATAATTATTAATTGCTAATTATTCATAGCAATAGCTTTTAAGCTTAGTCTACTTAAAAGAAATGATACCATTTAGAGCAAGATTTAAAGATATGCAAATATCAAATAACTTCCTTCAAATAGTCAGCTACTCTGCAGTACCATGGGCAAACACAATGACTTTTTTTTTTTCAGAAACATATTAATTTTGTTCTCTGTTCCGTGAACTGGAAAGTCAGTGAACCACCTACGTACCCTTGGCTGACCTTCTTAACTTCTCTGAGTATCAGTTCCTTCATCTGTGAAATGGGGATTTGGACACCTGCTTGCAGCCACACTGGGTTTTTTTTTTTATAGTGCTTAGCACGTGTGGAAAAAGTTAAGAAATGTAAACTGGAAAAATTAATTGTTATTTCTCAGGATCAGTGGAAGGATTAAATGTCATAACATATAGAAAAGGTCAGACACACAGTAGGGGCTTAGTAAACGTTTGTTCTCCATCACTCTTTGAATCTTCTTGGGTTGTGAATATCAATAATTTAACATCTGGATGGTGACAGAGTAGAGAGCAGTGCTGATGGCGTTCTCAAGTGCCAGAGCAGCTGGAGGATAGGATAGGGAGCATGAGATGTCTGCAGGTCCCTAAGAATTGGAGCGGTCAGCATCTGGACTCAGGGGTGCACAGACCAGAGGCTGCAGAGACCTACAGGAGAGCAGGTGAGGTAGTTTTAAATTGGCCGGCAGGCCAAGGTCAGCTCTGGGCAGTGGCGATTCTGCCCAGAGGGGTGTCTTTAACTGAAGACAGCTCCGGACTTCCCAGTGACTAGAAATCTGAGCAGTGATGTGTGAACAGTGAATGCAAACTCCAGAGGGAATAAGGAATTGAACTGCAGAGGAGGGGCTGTGTGAGAGCCTCCCTCCAGAGACTGAGAGAGAAGAAGCTCGTCACTGGGCCAGAGGTGGAGGAGAAGAGACCTGTGGGGAGCAGGAGCGGTGAAGCACGGAAGCACACTGGACAGAGTGGCAAGATGGCTGAAAATAGTGCCGCTGTGTCACTGGGGAGAGGGTGGCTCGGAGCCCAGGCGAGGGGGAGGGCCCAGCCCATTACACCCACACTGGAGTGCAGGCTCCCACAAAGACTTGAATTTGTGCCACTGCACCATCTGGGGAGAGGGTGGCTAGCAGCCCTGGCAAGGGGGGAGGGCCCAGCCCCACACACCCACACTGGCACGCAGGCTCCCGCAGGAAACCTACAAACCAGGAACTTGCAGCTGGTGCAACTGGTGTGCCCATTGCAGGCAACAAAAGCCTCCTCGAGGAGCTGGAGAGGGGAGAAGTAGTGTTAGCCTGCAGACTGCACTGCAGACCCTCGGCGGAACCAGGCACATATCACAAGTGGTGGTGAAAAACTCCTCAAAGAGCTGGACTGCTTGGAGGGTTAGCCGTCGCCCCCAGGGGAGCCAGGTGCTGTTAGTGGACAGGGGCTACCTCCTCCAGGAGATGTGGGGGTAGGGCCAGCCATCACAGGAGCCAATGAGGTTGCAGGCCACCCTACATTGGAGCCAGGGGCCCATCAGCATGAACCTCCTTCAAGGGCTGGAGTGGGAGGAGCAGCCATAGACACCACAGTAGCACCCTGCAGGTCTTCACACAGAACCAGTGAGAGAAGGGAGGGCTCCAAAACACCAGCAGCACAGAAACCCAGCTAGTCTACTGTAGGCTCAGGCTACCTGGCAGCTGACACTTAGAATCAGCCCTGACTGTGACAGTTATAGGCCCTGCCACTCCAAGACCACACAGCTTGAATGTAGACTGCAGAAACCTGACCAAGAAAAAGAGGCAGACTCAGGAAATGGATTGCTGCTAATCTCAAGCACCTGAGTTACACCGAGAGCTACATGAACTATTAATCCCTAACATATTCTTTTCAAAAGTTATTTCCAACCCTCATAATTAGTACATTTTAAGTAAATACTGTTTATACCATAGTGTATCCCAACTCACATATTTTTACCCCTCCCCTATCTCAATCCACCTAAACACCTCCTCCTACTGTTGTTTGAAAGTCTACACATGCTCCTGCTACAACTCATTCCCAGCCACCTAAACGCTTTCATTTCCCTCCC